>LR750756.1:167625-303218 GCA_902729485.2 Mus minutoides
CACACACACACACACACACACACACACACACACACACACACCACACACACATATACATATACATGCATACACTCACACACATACACTCACTTACACCACACACACAAACACATACACATATACTTACACGCACACACACACACACACACACACACACACACACACACACACATGATGAGGCAAACTAAGTCCAGCACTTGGGAAGCAGAGGCAGGAGGATATCAAGTCTGAGTTCAGCCTGATCTACATTATGAGTCTGGGATACTTTGGTTTATGAACCCTGTCTTAAAAACAAAAAGCCTCCAAAGGTTAGTGATTTTACCCATTGGAAGCTGTGGACAACCTCCTGCAGTGTCAGGCATACCAGAAGATACAGATGCCTGTGACCGAGGACAGTGTACTATTCTGTGTGAGAGGAGGTGCCAGAGCAGTACCATTGCTGTGCTGCATAGACCTGGGTTTCTATAGGGGTGTAAAGGGGACAAACAGCTTTTTTACGCTCTGAGACTGTAGAAAGGACAGGAAGTCTGAGCTTGGGGATCTAGATATTCTAGGACAGGCAGGAAACTGCATGAGCACTGCCCGAGGGAGGTGCTGTCTTTACACTGGAGGGAGGTGCTGTCTTTACACTGGAGGGAGGTGTTGTCTTTACACTGGAGGGAGGTGCTGTCTTTACACTGGAGGGAGGTGCTGTCTTTACACTGGAGGGAGGTGCTGTCTTTACACTGGAGGGAGGTGCTGTCTTTACACTGGAGGGAGGTGCTGTCTTTACACTGGAGCCCAAACAGGCTGTGCTCCTGATGAAGAGACTATCTCAGCAACTACGCATACCCCCTTCATGACAGTTCATTGTATTACTGTAGACATCTCTAAAAAGACTGTCCAGGAAGAGGCAGTCAGTAGCCTGGACAGAAATGTGTGTACCCATGGGAGTTCTCAGAAGGCATCTTCCACGTCCATCCTTACTAACAATCCCTTTATCACATCTCTCTTCTCCTAAGATTGCAAATGTCTGCTTAATGGAATACTTATTTCATCCTGTCCCACACTCCCTCCCCATCAGGAAACTGACCCCTTCTTATTAGGATGGCCCTTTGAGTATCTGTTTCTAGAACTTTGGAATTTTTTTCTTTGAAAGCAGGAAACCCAGCAGATAGTAGGTTTCTATTTTTCTTCTTAAAACTCTACCACTTTAGTGAAAGGAATTTGCAGCCTTTTTGTAGATAAGTATTTGTAAACTATGAATGATCTGGTAATTCATTGTTAAATCCATCAGGTGGGTATTGGCCCACAATTAGTCATAATAATTATAAAACCTGACAATACTATGCAATATCGAACATTTTAGAAAACATTTATATCAGATCTATCTATCTATCTATCTATCTATCTATCTATCTATCTATCTATCTATCCGTCTATCTATCTATCTATCTATCTATCTATCTATCTATCTATCTATCTATCTATCTATCTATCTATCTATGTGTGCATGTGTAAAACAGGGTCACCTACATGACAGGGTTGCAGTATTGAGTGTCTGATCACTGTCCCAAAATTTAAAATATGTCATGGAGACATATAGTCAAGAAATTGTTATTCATAAACATCTTGATATCAAGTGGAAAAATCAGATAAGTGAACAAAATTATTGACAAAGGGGGAGAGGAGTGTGGTGAGCAGATTGTCAAACTTCTAAATGAACCCCCCAACTGTCAAATAAAGAAAGAAAGGAAGGAAGGAAGGAAGGAAGGAAGGAAGGAAGGAAGGAAGGAAGGAAGGAAGGAAGAAAAAACCAACCAAACAAACAAATCAGCAAAGCAAAGCAAACAAAGAAACAAAGAAACACCCCAAATCCTAGCATAGCCAACAAAGTGACTGATAGAATAAAAAGGTCAAATAAAACCTCATATCAAGTTAAAGAAGTGTGGCTGATCAGTAGGAAGTGCTGACTTTATATCTGGGGAAAGTCTACCACTTAGAATCTGCATTCCTAGACTACGATAGAATATGAATTTTCTTTATTTACTATATAGTTCAACACAGCTGTGGAACTAACTCTCTTCAGTGTGTCATTTACAAATGTTATTAATTTCTACAACTGTCTGTAAAAAGAATCAATCCAGTGGAAGGCATTGGAACATGGCCTACAATGTGAAAAAGTTACCTGGCTCAGAAAACACTTCAATAATATCTATTAGTCATGCACACCTGCCTGTATGTCGTTGGAAGACACTGGCTGAAGAGTCGAGACTATGTGGACGTGTGTGGCTTTTACACAGCTGTCACAGCTGCTTCATTTCATAGGTGCCCTTCATTAAGTAACAGTGGGCATCAGGCATCATGACAGAAGCTTTACAATATCCCTTTTCACGATTCAGCAACAACCCTTCATCAAGGCCTGACTGTGTCAGGTAAGACGTACAACATTTCACTTGGCTGGTTTTATTTATTATTCCCAACAATCATCTGGGGAAGGGTGTATTTTCATTCCCATTTATGAAGAAACAAGTGAATCTCAGAAAGACAGTTGCTTGCTTGGGACAAACACTGGAGGGTACGACTCAGTGTGAGGAGGATTGCTTAGTCATTACAATGGCCTCAAAAGTGGAATAGCCTATGGCTGGATGAAATGTCAATGATGCAACTAACCACATAGAGAACATCTCTTAGTCAGTGAAGTCATGGACCTTGGCAGGAGTCAAGTAGAAAGTGTCCAAAGGAGTTAGAAAGCCAAGGTGACCAGAAGTTGGAGTTCAGATGTGAGCATAGGCAGGTGTTCTAACAGAGGAGTTCTAGGAGAGATGGAATTTGTATTGATACTTGAAGGAAGCATAAACTTGTGATTGAGAAGACCAGCACAGGCCTGGCCTGTGGGGAAGGTCAGCCTTGTGTAATGTGCCTTGTTCCCTGCAGGTTATCATAGCTTACTTGAGAAAAGTAACTTTTTTTTTTCTCAAGACAGGGTTTCTCTGTGTAGCCCTGGCTGTCCTGGAACTCACTTTGTAGACCAGGCTGGCCTCGAACTCAGAAATCCACCTGCCTCTGCCTCCCAAGTGCTGGGATTAAAGGTGTGCGCCACCATGCCCAGCTCCAGAGGCTTCTTTCATTGCTTTGACAAAATACTGAAAAGAGGCAACCGTTATGTAGAACTTTCCTCTGAATTAAAACATTCTATTTGGAAGGGAGGCTCTTAAGACTCAGAAAATAAACAAAAGAGGCAAAGTTCAGGACAGACACAACTCACTAGTCTCAGGAAGGTCTTGAAACTTAAAAAAAAATCACAAGGACCTTTTCTCTACATGTCAAGCTGCCCGAGAGTTGTACAAGGCAGTCCGGAAACACAGATTTCATAACTCGTCACTTGTACTGAGGTGGGGGTTTTGGTGAAGTAACTTCTTTGGTCTATTGTTAGTTCCTTATCTGAGGTTAATAGACCATTGTTCAACTCTTCTTAGAAAAAGTCACACAACAGCAATGTGAGAGAGTGAGGGTTCATTTTGGTTCATAGTTTGTGGGGTGGGGGGCAAAGCCCATTATAGAAGAGTAGGCTTGGCAGTGAGAACTTACACTGGATAGATCAGGAGGCCAGCAGAGAACAGAATATGCAGCAAGGCTAGGTACCTTAAGGCTTCCTCCCGACAATCCAGTTCTTCCATTAGGTGCCACTTCCTGATATTTCATAAATAGCACCATTACCCAGTACGGACCAAGTATTCAAACTCATGAGCTATGGGGTGCGGTAAAACATTTCATATCCAAACCATAATATATAGTTAGGAGTTAAGGCCTTTCAAATGGTAACTAAGTCATAAGGGTGGGGCTCTCATGAATGGGGTTAGTGTCCTCTTCAGAAAGGTTTGAAGGTGTGCCTTTGCCCTGTCTGTCAGGTGAGGATACAGTAATTTTCCACCAAGGAGGAAGAGCTGTGAGACTCTGATTCTGACATTTTGCTATAGATGTCTGAGAAGCCAAGTGGCCTATGGTGATATACTCCCTTCTGTGATGGTGGTGGCATGGAGGTCCTGGCTTCCTTGTTGGCTCTTGCTAGGTGGTCACCTGTAGATATCAGATGCTATTTGCCCTCTTTGACATGTGAATCCTCCAGGTGAACCCCTGGTGTTTCAGATACTCTGATGTCTTATTTTGCCACAAGCCTGGGAAAACTCTATTTTAAAGGGTTATATAATTAGATCAAATTTAATGAAATAATCTCCCCTTTGGTTAATTCAAACTCAACTGGGAAACTTCTTTTCCTATATGGCTGAAATCTGGTATTCACGGTGGTGCCACATTCAGAAGGGAAGGCTTTACACAATGTAAAAGTCACTGGGGCCAACCTTTGTATCTACCTTCCACATCTGGAAAAGTTATTCACTTGCTCTCTTTGTATGGGACTTGAAGTTTTAGAGCCTGGTTCTACTTCTTGTACATTTTCTGGTTCCTGTCTGAAGATGCAGTGTCACCAGCCAGCCTCTGGCTCCTGATGTCATGCCTTCCCTGCCTGTTCCATGTCTTTAACATCATGTTAGACTATCTCTGTGGAACTATAAACCAAAATAAACTCTTCCTCCCATGGGGAATTTTATCACAGCAGTGAGAAAGTAATAAGATGTCCACTCTAGCTTTGGTGCATTAGTGGGAGCACAGGTATAACTGCTACCAACCCTTTCCCTTTAGTGTTCTTGGCAACACTGATTATTGCTTTACTAGCAAGCTTCTGACTATTCCAATTGCATAGCACATAGCACATGGGAAGTGCCTGGTTTCATCAGGATCAGGCTTCCCAGAAACACCAAATGCAACCATTGATAGGCCAGAGTGAGTCCGTTACTCGCTGCTGCAATGGAAACATCACCTCAACAGTGCTGTGCAATTGCTGAAAAATGGGAAGGTGAGGTTGGAATTTAGTGGAAATTCAAAGTTTGGCTATGATGTGTTTTCTCCTCTCTCTCTCTCTCTCTCTCTCTCTCTCTGTTTGTGTGTGTGTGTGTGTGTGTGTGTGTGTGTGTGTATGTGTAGGGAGGAGGTGCGTGTGCTACATTACAATTGAGCAAGTGCCATGATACAATGGTTGTGTATTGCTGGCCACACTGCAGGTTTGATGTAAGCATTTCAAACAAAGAAGTAATCAATAGTTTTTCATGGGGGAGGTGATGGGTCTTTCAGCAAACTTCTATGTGAGTCATTAGGACACTTCCTAGGTAAAGCTGTTTTAGAATGAGAATGCCATGAATGTCATGTTAGTATATAGTGTGTATCTGTGTATGTCTGTGTCTCTCTGTGTGTGTATCTGTGTGCATGCATGTGTGTGCACATGTCTGTGTCTGTGTGTGTGAATGACATTTGACTTTCTTTTTGGAAATTATAAAAATTATGTAATTCTAAAATATTCAAGATATTTATATTTGTATGTTTATGGTGTATATGCATGTATACATGCATGTTCACATACATTTGGATGCAGCATATATAGGATATACTTGCACTATATGTACATGCATGCTGAAGTTAGAAATTGGAGACATATCAGGTTCTTTCTTGATTTTGTTGCACTTTATTTATATGAGGGTCTTTCACTGATCCTGGAGTTGGCTGACTGGGCTAGTCTAGTCTGCCAGCTATTGTTGGGCAGTCTCCACCCCTCAAGGACTGGAATTACAGAAGAGCTGTCACAATTACATAAATGCTATACTCATTTTGCTTCTATGTGGGTGCCCCGGGATGGGTATCTAAACTCAATCCAAACAATTACACACAAGCACTTTAGCTCTTGAACTATCTCCTTAGCCTTGTAAAACAAACACTACTTTTTAAGAAATGAAAAAGAAAATACATTTTATTTCAGTTTATATTTTGAGTATTTTTATTCAGTTTTGCATTTTTGAACATATATTATGACTAATTTCTTATTACATTAAATGATCCTTACTACTACCAACTTTTCTTAGATCAGATCAGAAGGAGGAACAGGAGTCAGTACGACCACACTGGACAAAGAGATCCAGTGACCTCACTGGTTATGTCTAGGGTCCTGAAGTGAGATGAAAGCTTAAATAAAGAACTAGGGATAGACATGTCTGAACAGTCAATAAAAGTGTGGCCCATGCACCTCTGACCCTTCACTGGGCTCAGTCTTTTTATTTTTAGAAGATATTTTCTTCATTTACATTTCAAATGCTATCCCAAAAGTCCCCTATACCCTCCCCCCACCCTGCTCCCCTACCCACGCACTCCCACTTCTTGGCCCTGGCATTCCCTTGTACTGGGGCATATAAAGTTTGCAAGAGCAAGGGGCCTCTCTTTTCATTGATGGCCGAGTAGGCCATGTTCTAATACATATGCAGCTAGAGACATGAGCTCTGGGGGTTCTGGTTAGTTCATATTGTTGTTCCACCTATAGCATTGCAGACCTCTTCAGCTCCTTGGGTACTTTCCACAGGGCTCCTCCATTGGGGGCCCTGTGCTCTATCCTATAGATGTCTGTGAACATCTACTTCTATATTTGCTAGGCACTGGCATAGCCTCACAAGAGACAGCTATATCAGGGCCCTTTCAGCAAAATCTTGCTGGCATATGCAAGCAAGTGTCTGGGTTTGGTGGCTGATTATGGGATGGACCCCCAAGTTGGGCAGTCTCTGGATGGTCCACCCTTTCATCTTAGCTCCAAACTTTGTCTCTGTAACTCCTTTTATGAGTGTTTTGTTCCCTATTCTAAGAAGGAATGAAGTATCCACACTTTGGTCTTCCTTCTTCTTGATTTTCTTGTGTTTTGCAAATTGTATCTTGGGTATTCTAAGTTTCTGGGCTAATATCCACTTATCAGTGAGTGCATATCTAGTGACTTCTTTTGTGGTTGGGTTACCTCACTAAGGATAATATCCTCCAGATACATCCATTTGCCCAAGAATTTCATAAATTCATTGTTTTTAATAGCTGAGTAGTACTCCATTGTGTAAATGTACCACATTTTCTGTATCCATTCCTCTGTTGAGGGACATCTTGGTTCTTTCCAGATTCTGGCTATTATAAATAAGTCTGCTATGAACATAGTGGAGCATGTGTCCTTATTACCAGTTGGAACATCTTCTGGGTATATGGCCAGGAGAGGTATTGCTGGATCTTCCGGTAGTACTATGTCCAATTTTCTGAGGAACCGCCAAACTGACTTCCAGAGTGGTTGTACAAACTTGCAATCCTACCAGCAATGGAGGAGTGTTCCTCTTCCTCCACATCCTCGCCAGCATCTGCTGTCTCCTGAATTTTTGATCTTAGCCATTCTGACTGGAGTGAGGAGGAATCTCAAGGCTGTTTTGATTTGCATTTCCCTGATGATTAAGGATGTTGAACATTTTTTCAGTTGCTTCTCAGCCTTTCGGTATTCATCAGTTGAGAATTTTTTTTAGCTCTGTACCCCATTTTTAATGGGGTTATTGGAATTTCTGGAGTCTAGCTTCTTGAGCTCTTTGTATATATTGGATATTAGTCCCCTATCAGATTTAGGATTGGTAAAAATCCTTTCCCAATGTTGGTGGCCTTTTTGTCTTATTGACAGTGTCTTTTGCCTTACAGAAGCTTTGCAATTTCATGAGGTCCCATTCTCAATTTTTGATTGTACAGCACAAGCCATTGCTGTTCTGTTTAGGAATTTTCCCCCAGTGCCCATATCTTCGAGGCTTTCCCCCCACTTTTTCCTCTATAAATTTCAGAGTCTCTGGTTTTATGTGGAGGTCTTTGATTCACTTAGACTTGAGCTTTGTACAAGGAGATAAGAATGGATCAATTCACATTCTTCTCTACATGATAACTGCCAGTTGTGCCAGCACCATTTATTGAAAATGCTGTCTTTTTTCCACTGGATGGTTTTAGCTCCATTGTCAAAGATCAAGTGACTATAGGTGTGTGGGTCTTCAATTCCATTCCATTGATCTACCTGTTTGTCGTTGTACCAGTACCATGCAGTTTTTATCACAATTGCTCTGTAGTATAGGTTTGAGGTCAGGTATGGTGATTCCACCAGATGTTCTTTCATTGTTGAGAATAGTTTTTGCTATCCTAGGTTTTTTATTATTCCAGATGAATTTGCAAATTGCCCTTTCTAACTCAGTGAAGGATTGAGTTGGAATTTTGATGAGGAAAATCGATTCACTCTTAACTCCTTGTACAAAGCTCAAGTCCAAGTGGATCAAGGACTTCCACATAAAAGCAGATACACTGAAACTAGTAGAAAAGAAAGTGGGGTAGAACCTCTAGCACATGGGAACAGGGGAAAATTTCCTGAACAAAACACCAATATCTTATGCTCTAAGATCAAGAATTGACAAATGGGACCTCATAAAATTGCAAAGTTTCTGTAAGGCAAAGGACACCGTTAATAGGACAAAATGGCAAACAACAGATTGGGAAAAGATCTTGACCAATCCTCCATCTGATAGAGGGATAATATCCAATATATGCAAAGAAATCAAGACATTAGGATGCAGAGAATCAAATAACCCTATGAAAAATGGGGTACAGAGCTAAACAAAACATTTTCAACTGAGAAATACTGAATGGCCAAAAGGCACTTAAAGAAATGTTCAAGATCCTTAGTCATCAGTGAAATACAAATCAAAACAACCCTGAGATTCCAGTTCACACAAATCAGAATGGCTAAGATAAAAAATTCAGGTGACAGCAGATGCTGGCAAGGATGTGAAGAAAGAGGAACACTCCTCCCTTGTTTGTGGGATTGCAAGCTTGTATACCCACTCTGGAAATCAGTCTGGAGGTTCCTCAGAAAATTGGACTACCTGAAGACTCAGTTATACCACTCCTCGGCATATACCCAGATGTTCCAACATGTAATAAGGGTACATGCTCCACTATGTTCATAGCAGCCTTATTTATAATAGACAGAAGGTAGAAAGAACCCAGATGTTTCTCAACAGAGAAATGAATACAGAGAATGTGGTACATTTACACAATGGAGTACTACGAAGTTGTTAAAAACAATGATTTCATAACATTCTTTGGCAAATGGATGGAAGTAGAGAGGAGAGCAGAGGAGAGGAGAGGAGAGGAGAGGAGAGGAGAGGAGAGGAGAGGAGAGGAGAGGAGAGGAGAGGAGAGGAGAGGAGAGGAAAGAAGAGGAGGACTCAGTCCTCTAGGCAGATGGAACTTAGCTAACTGAGCATGAGTGTGTGGTTAAGATGGCAAGCAGTGCCCCCTCATGGCTTCTTCCTCATGTACTACTTGGGGTTCTTCACTCAGTGAGAGATTGTGATGTGTGTGATGATGTTTATTCCAGCAATAGATAGCAAATTGCAGCAAGCGCCCTAAATAAAAATTGAATGTGTGTATGACATTCAGTTCTATTGATGTGGCATGATATTTTCTACCATTACTTCGTACTGAATACTTAAGTAAATTATTTCTTAAATGTTGCAGTGTTAACCTTTGTACTCTTCATGATTGAGCCTTATATCTGAGATTTTGTGTTCAGAATATAAAAATTTTGAGACTTTACCATATACTGTCAAATTCACCTATAGGTGAGTAATATTACTAAGATAGGCAGTCTTATCTTCCTGAATGCTTTCCTACCATTGACTACTTAAAATCCATTAATCTTTTGGTTTACAAACACAATGTCAGAGTATTTTGCTTTCCTGTGGATGGCCGAGGAGCTACATGTTCCTGGGAGGTGGTGGCCAATAAAGCTGCTCTCCCTGGTTCATCTCCTTAGGGTGATATTTCAGAGTACTCTTTCAGTGTGGTCAGGCCTTTAGCTCTATCATGTATCTTCAAGCATACCTAGATATATTAGCTGGAAGGCATTTCATTTTAGAAGAATTATATCCAGATAGGAGAGGGTAACCATTGGGAGTCATCAATGGGAAATACTGAGGTAACCTGGTATTTACTACTAATAAAAGGGGAAAGGAAATCAGCTGCAAACTGTTGCTTTAAGATCGCTTAATTATGTCTTCATTCATTAGGGCTTTGCTACAGTGTGACTTTAGAGAGCCAAGGGTCACCCCCATAGGAGACTTTGCCTCATGGTAGTTTCCAGGAATGTGCCCAGAAACCAGCAAACACATGCACAGTTGCTGCCTCTGTCTGCTCATTTTACTCCGAGATGAGTTTCTCTTGCTGCAATGCTCTCTTCCAACCTGTACTGGCTCTTGGTGACCTTGAGCACTCTTGGCTTACATTTTAAACCGAAAGCACAATTTTGCAATTTCAAAATCATTTTCTGCTGCCAGGGTGGTGCTTAGTAACAGCTTCCAGCCACTCAAGGTTTGTCTCTACTTCAGGAGACTGGAGCTCTCTGATGGCTGGGCACGGGCATCCCTTTTTAACTGGAGCACACTCGGGGCTTGCAGCTTCATGCTAGTAATAAAGAGGAGATTTGCTTGGATGCGTGGTGCTCAGAGGAACACATGGTTGAACCAGGAGCAACCCTAATGTTGACTCAGTGTCCTGTGCATCCAAGCTACAGCTTCAAGGACATGCTAAAGTCACAGTCATGGACCTATCCTGTTCACAGATGACTTCTGCTGACCCTGTGCACTGCGGACTATTTTAGGACTCAGTGCTTCTGTCAGGAATGTCTCCTACATCAAACAGTCACCTTCCTCTCTCTTCCTATTCAGTCATTCTGTAGTGTGCACTGCAGCTCTGCCTTGACAACTGGGGTCTCTTTAGTCCTGTTTTTGTTATACGACTGAACACATATGCACACACACACATATTCTTATACACATACACAGACTCACACATACTCTCTTGTGGCGCGCCTCCCTCGACCAGCAAGAAAGTCACGCCACCACCGGGATCTTCTCAGTCAGCTTTATTCTGGAGCACCTTGATTGTAGATTCCCAGGACCCTGGACAGCACCAGAGCTGCTGCTTTCATACTTTCCCAGGGAAGGGGGGGGGGGTGTCGCAGTGGATGCGGATTGGTGCACCAAGATACACCTCATTAGCATGTGGCCCGTTCATTGGTGCCACAAGCCACACCCATTAGCATATTGCCCGTTCATTGGAGCCACAAGCCACACCTCATTAGCATATTGCCCATTCGGGAGGGGCTATTGCTTGAGGAGGGCCTGAAGAGAGAGCTGCGCATGCGCACTAAGCTCTCCTCCCTGGCAGCCTGCCGGTCCTGCGCCATCTTGTAATGGGGCGGAGCCGGAGGCTCCTGGAGGCCGGACGGCCTTCCCAGAGCCCAGAGGAGGCTTTCCCGGAGCCCGGGCAGCGGCTTTCCTGGGAGCCAGGAGCCTGCGGGCGGCGGCCTCTCCAGATTCGGCCGGGGTTGGTGGCTTCCTACACTCTCTCACACACATGCACTCACATACACACTCTTTCACATTCATACACTCACATGCACAGACACTCACACAGACTCACACATAACACTCTCACACATACTTTCACAACACTCTCTCACACATTGTCTCTCACACACATACATAAACACTCCTCACACATATATTCACACACTTTCACACACATACATTCATACACACTCTCACACACATTCTCATACACACATGCTCACACATACAACTGTTTTTGTGTGTCAACTTGACACAACTTCTCTATGAAGTTTTTTCTTAAGGGAGGTCCCTTAAGAAAATGTCTCCTTGAGATCCAGCTATAAGGCATTTTCTCAATTAGTGATCAAGGGGGAAAGGCCCATTGTGGGTGGGACCATCTCTGGGCTGGTAGTCTTGGGTTCTAAAAGATAGCAAGCTGAGCAAGCCAGGGGAAGCAAGCCAGTAAGTAACATTTCTTCATGGTCTCTGCATCAGCTCCTGCTTGAGTTTGAGTTCCAGTCCTGACTTCCTTTGGTGATGAACAGGAATGTGGAAGTATAAGCTGAATAAATCCTTTCCTCCCCAACTTGCCTCTTGGTCATGATGTTTTGTGCAGGAATACAAACCCTGACTAAGACAGCCTCAAAACAATATTTGGCTCTTTTCACATGTAAAGTGTGTGATTTTGAAACAATGATTTGTTACAGCACAGTTAAGTCTCAGGGAGTGTGAGCTGCCATAGCTAGAGGACAAAGACTGGTGTTATGGAGAAGGTCTGAGAGGGACCAAGGGCCATGGTAGGTCTGGGAAGGACTGTCCTTTGGGCTTGAGGTGAGGACACCTTCTCAGTCTCCCCTGTTGCTCTTCACTAGGACACAGATCCTACTGGATCATGTCCAATCTTCATATCTCATTTAGCTTTACTTGTTCCCAAAAAGACTGCGACTCTTAAATGCCGTCAGAGCAGGTGAGTGCTGCAGCATGTGAATGTAGATTCACTTGAGGTCACAGAAGACTCTAAGAGGCCATTAGATGTTTCTAGACATCTGGAGCTTCTCTTGACATAAAGCATATAATGGACTCAGCTTTCAAACTGTGCAGACAGCATGTCTGATGGGCAGTTCCTATTGTTGGCTTGATCCGATTCAGAAACCCCTAGGGTGTCAGTGAGGCGTAAACTGGTTGTGTTCATGTAGGTGTTTATGTAGGCATTTCCAGAGAAGTTTGTGTGTATCCAGAGAGGTTTAACTAAGGAGGAAAGACTTACCATTAATGTGAACGGCCATCAGGGTGAAAGGCATCGCATGTCTTTGCTTCCTGGTTAGGGACATTTTCCAAGCTCCTCTTACCACAATTTTTCTTTTCTTTCGTGAACACTTATCTGAAGAGTTGTTGGTCTCTCAAGATGACACTGACCGCAGAGGAGAAAGCAAGCATGCTCTCTGAGACAGGGACTATGTGTGCTATTAACCACTGTGCTTCAGAGCCCAGCAGGCACACCTGTACCATATGTGTGAGTCAGGTCCCACTAACATGAAGGCTTTTCTCATGTGACCCACACCCCAGAGCCATCAAGGTCAGGAAATGTTTTCACTTTGGTTATGAGATAGTTGACCTTTGGACAGGTAAATGAGCCATCACTGTCCGCAGTCTCAGACAGATCTGCTAACTTGTTCTCTTGGGCTAAGGCTCCATCTTAACTTTCACAAAACGTTGTGTCAAGTTTTGTCTTGTTACTTTGGAGGGTTAATCTTCATTGTCAGCTTAATGGGATTTATAGTCCCCAGGTCACCAGGTAAACACACTTCTGAATGTGTCTATAAGAGTGTTTTCAGAAAGGTTTAACAGAGCCGATAGCACCATCCTTTATGTGGCCAGCACCATCCCATGGTCCAGGGCTCAGACTGAGTAAGAAGGAAGAAAGTTCAACACCTGCATTTATGTCTCTTTCAATCCTGACTACAGGTGCAAAGTGACCAGATAGGTGGTTCACACTCCTGCCATCGTGTCTTCCCTCTGTGACAAATGGCACCCTCAAACTGTGAGCCAAAAAGATCCTCCTTCCCCCAACCCTCCCTCCTTTCTTCTCCCAGTCTTCCCTCCACACCTGCCCCCAAGCCTCCCTCCCCTTCCTTCCCCAATCCTCCCTTCTCCAAACCCTCCCCCGCCCCCAGTTCTCCTTCCCCTTCCTCCCCTAGTCCTCTCCCCTTCCTTCCCCTATCCTCCCTCCTCCCCACGGTCCTCCTTCCACTTCCTTCCCCAATTCTCTCCCCTTCCTTCCTCTATACTCCCTCCCCCTTCCTTATGCAGCTTCTGTCATGCATTTTATCATAGCAACAAGAAAAGTAATTAAATCACTGCTAACCTGTATAAAAGATGGCAACAAACAGCCTAGCCAAGCCTGTGCCTCACCCTGCTTTGTCCTCAAGTTGGTTCTAGAGTAGATGTCACTCGTATGTGTTACCTAAGTTTTTATAATAATGCCACCTTTACAGGAAATACCTGCAACATCAACACCACTTTGTGTGTGTGTGTGTGTGTGTGTGTGTGTGTAGTAAAAACAGTTCCCTCCACCCTTCCACTAAAGTCCACCTGGACAGTAACTTCACTGAGGTAAGGTGCATTCACCTTAGGGCTTATTCGAACTTCTCTCCTGTAGGAAAATCTGGGACTCCCCTCCTACCCCTAACCCCTCAATAGCTTCTCAGCACCAGGTGTATGTCATTTGAGTCTCTTGCACCTTTACATAGTTGTGATTCTTGGATTGCCACCTGCACGGCAGACATCTTAGCTTTTGCTCAGTTCAGAACTTGGCCCAGTCCCAATGGTCTACCCTGGATCTATCTTCTTGTTCTTTCCATCACTTATGTACTAGCAGCCTGCCTGCCTTGTCTGTTTACCTCTGTGCCTGGACCAGCTTCTCCAAGCTCTTCTATCAAAGTTCATGGTTCGTGCAGTTACAATCCTCTGAGGTGCTACGGGTGTCCTGTGGGTGTGGTGGTGAGATGGAAGAGTGGGAGCTCTCTGTCTTTGACTGTGTCTGTCTTAATAAGCTTGTGCCTTTGGGTTATGATCTCACACATGCTTGCAGTTGGAACTCTCTAGTTTAGCACCTCCCCTCCTTACTCCCAGATAAAATAGAAAAGCCAGAGACCACTGGAGTTAGGAATTTCCTTTTGCTTGTCAGAAAACCCCATGGTCTTGCTTCAGGTGAAAACAGTTTCTCATAAAATCAGGCCCGTTGGCCCTCAGACCATAAAATGCTTCCTTTGCAAAAAATAAGATCTTCTGGGTGTGATGTCTATGTTTTCCCTTCTGCTGCTGGAAGCACCAGATATTTTCCTCAGACCTTTACTGTGAGAACCTTTTAAGGGAGTATAGGGCTCTCACTGGATCTTCTGGAGTCTTTAATCCTCAGATTTGTCTACGCTGAACATTCAGAAATTCATTTCTTAGGGTCTTAAGCCCTCAACCATCATCTTGGTCCATCAGATATTTCTGATATGACAGGTTGTGATTCCATCTATCTTTGTCCCTTCAGTTTGGAGAACATCCATTAGCTCTGTGATCTTATTTCTCCTGTGGATCCAAGAAGTGCTGTTGGTTTTCAATATGTATGGTCTTCTACTCGCTGTTCCAAGCTCCATTCATGATAGATGAGAAATCAGAAGTCTACCCTCGCCCAACCCTATCCAACAAGAGAGACTGTGCTCTGCTCAGGCCTAGCTGACTCCTCCTTATAGAAGTTCCACCATGTCTGGTGTTCTTTCCTTAAGGGCTCCAAGAAGATGAACTTCATGAGACTCAGAAAAATGATATTTTGGTTGGTCTATTCTACACAAGCTTTCTGAATATTCTATATGCATTGCCCAAGTGAAACAATAAGCATATTGAGACATGGTCTCAGAAAGTCCAGGCTGCCCTGGAACTGTGTATCCCAAGATGACCTTGAACTTGTGATTCTTGTGAGTGCTAGAATTCCAGACATTACCATCAAGCAGAGTTAAAGGTGTGATGTAGATAGAACCCAGAGATTCATGCATGGTAGGAAAGCACTTGACCAACTGAGCTTCATCCCAGGCCAATGCTCATTTAAGTAGACCTTAATTTCCTACATGGTTTTTTTTGTCAGGTACTGCTGAAGTAATATAATATGCTTATTATAGAAACCTAGCTTCATGTGATAATACAAACTTAGAAAGATTTGTAGGTAGCCCTTTATTAATGAGGACAAATGAAAGAAATTTAAGACAAGAAGGGAGTGTAGAGGGTCTTCTGACAGTGAGTGACTCTGTGAGCAAGTCACTCACTGTCTGAAGCATTCACTGCCTCAGAGCACAGACAAACTGCAGGAAATTACTAATGAGTTTATCATCTCACCCAAAAGGCAAAATCAACAGGACGAAGTGACCAGAGGGTTTCAGTCACACAGAGGGTCAGAACGTCCACAGAAGCGTCCATGCTAAAGGATTAAGAACTAAGGTGAGTGACAAGAACCGGGCCTTAGCAGAACCACTGGGAGGATGAAGCCAAGGAGAGTGATAATGGGGTGGGCGGTACTGCTCAAATATTAGCCTGTGCTTTCCCCTGCATGTCTGTTTTCTCTCACTCACATCCAATTAAGCCAAGTTGTATTTGCAGTCTCAGGGGAAAGGTGAGGCTCTGTGGATAAGAGAGATAAAAAAGAATCTGTTGTTTTCCGAGTTTCAAGGATAGATACCCTTGGAGAAATAGCGAAGCTGGACAACATGACAGCCAGGAGTAAAAGAGCAGGCACAGAGAGAATTCCCAGGACTCGTGGAAGATAAAGGCAGGAAACAGATGGTGCCTGTGGCGAGTAAGTGAGTGAGGAGACAGGACTGGGAAATCAGCTCTCAGAGGAGAGTGTGCGCCTTGCTTCTGGGTTCTGGTCCACAGAACACCCCAGAGGACTGGAGGCACTTGCTAGAAGGGACCTGTCCCTGAATCTACACAGAGTCCCAAGAAGGATTCAGGACTGGGTAGAAGAGACCGATCCCTGCATCTACAGAGTCCCAAGAAGGATGCAGGACTCTTGAGAGGGAATAAATATGGTCAATAGCAGAAGATACAATGCATAGTGGACAGCTCTGTCAGAGCTGTAGAGGACCTGTGGAGCCTTGGCCCTGGACTATGCCAGGCACACATCCATCCAGCTAGAAAGGAGCTAGAGACATACGCTGAGCGCTTCCACACACCTCTGCTGAGCTACAGGAAAGTATGAAACATACCTCTGGAGAGCCATAGCTCACCATGACTCATACAAAGACCTCAAAGCTTGCAGAGCTTAGGTAAATTTTCAGGGGTGCCAAGCCATTACCTGACATCCAGTGCAGGCAGGAAACCTTTCCCCATCCTGACTCCCACTAGAGCACAGTGGTCCTCAGTCTTCTAATGCTGAGACCCTAACACAGCTCCTCATGCTGTGGGGACCCCCAACTATAAAATTTTCATTGTTACTTCATAACTGTGATTTTGTTACTGTTATGAGTCATAATGTAAGTATGTTTTCTTATGGTTGTACATGACCCCTGTGTAAGGGTCATTTGACACCTCTGAAGGACTTGTGACCCACAGGTTGACTGTCAGAATCTTCCAACTCTGCCTCACTGAGCTTACAGGGAGAAGAGAATGAGCATGTCCTGTGAAGGTAGTCCAGTTTTTTTTTTAAATCACAGTCTGGGTCATCACCTTTATGTGTGTGTGTGTGTGTGTGTGTGTGTGTGTGTGTGTATGTGCCTGTGTCTATATGTATGCCTGTATGTCTATGTCTGTGTGTCTGTGCGTATGTGTCTGCGTTTGTGTGTGTGCATGTGTGTCTGTATGTCTCTGTGTGTTTGTGTGTGTCTGTGTTTATGTGTCTGAGTATGTGTCTATGTGTATATGTATGTGCTTGTGTATCTATGTCTGTGTGTGCCTATGTCTGTGTATGTGTCTATGTCTGTATGTATGTGCGTGTCCCTGTGTGTCTAGGCCTGTGTGTGTGTGTATATGTGTCTCTCTGTGTGTCTGTGTCTCTCTGTATATGTGTGAGATATATGTGTGTGTGTGCTTGTATGTCTATGTCTGTGTGTCTCTGTGTGTATGTGTATATGTGTGTCTGTATGTCTGTGTGTGTCTATGTGTATGTGTCTATGTTTCTCTGTGTGTGTCTATATATTTATGCCTGTATGTCTCTGTGTGTTTGTGCATGTCTGTGTCTATGTCTGTGTATGTGTCTGTATATATGTATGTGTGCCTGTGTGTCTAGGCCTGTGTGTGTGCATGTGGAGGCAGAAGACAATCTCATATACTATCAACCATGTTTTTGAGACAGTATTTCCCTGTGATCTGAGACTTTCTAATTAGTCCAGGCTAGCTGTTCACCAAGCCCTAGGGATTTACCTTTAGAGCTATAATCACAAATGTACCCCAACATGTCTCTGTTTTTACCGGGTTCTCGTGATTGCACACCAAACACTTACTACTGATCTATCTCCCTGGCCCACCATCTTTAAACTTTATAAGAAGAGTCACGGCTTGACTCAGCTAGACCCGCCTCACTCTTTACCCCAAAGGTAAATGAATGAGAATGGTGCCCGAAGGCTCTGACATTTGCGTGCTTGGGTCCTGGTTGGTGAAACTGTTTGAGAAGAATTAGGAGCTGTGGCTGTTGGAGGAAGTTCCCAGTAAACACTCTCTCTGCTCGTGGCTGTTGCCTCAAGATAAGCTCTCAGCTCTGCCCCATCACCGAGCTCCCTGGCATGATGCTCATGGCCTCTAACTCACCCTCTGAAACTGCCAGCCACAAATGGACTCTTCCTTCTAGAAGTTTGCTTGGCCATCTGTCTGCACAGCAATAGCAAGGTAGCAAAGATAGGGGCAGAGAGCAGAGGGGAGGACTGGAGAAGAACTAACATAGAGGAGGGCAGGGAAAGCCATGAAGAAACTTTCTAATTTTATAAGTGTTTTTTAAACTGGGTGTTTACATGTGCTGTGTGTGAGTGTGGGTGAGAGTGTATGACTGTGTGTAAGTGTTGTGAAAGTGTGTATGAGTATATGAGTGTGTGAATATGTGTATGTGTAATAGTGTGTGTAAGTGTGTGTATGTGTGAGTGTGTGTAATGTGAGTGTGTGTAAGAGTGTATATGAGTGTATGTGTTTGAGGGTGTGTATTTGTGAGAGTGTATTGTATGAGTGTATTGTATGAGTGTGTGTAGTATATGTGTGAGAGTGTGTGAGACAGTGTGTAACTGTGTGTTGTGTGAAAGTGTGTATGAGAGTGTGTATGTGTGTGAATGTATGTGTGAGTGTGTATGAATGTATGAGTATGTGTGTGTGTATATGTGTAAGAATGTGTGTGACAATGTGTAACTGTATGTGTGTGAAAGTGTGTATGAGAGTGTGTATATGTGTGAATGTATGTGTGAGAGTGTGTGTGAGTGTATTGTATGAGTATGTGTGTGAGTCTGTATATATGTGAGAGTATTGTGACAGTGTGTAACTGTGTGTTGTGTGAAAGTGTGTATGAGAGTATATGTGTGTGAATGTATGTATGTGTATGAATGTCCCTATCCTCTTTGAGTTCCTCAACCCTTACCCCAACTCTTCCACACAGAACTCCCCAATCTCCATCTAAGGCAAAATCATGTTTTTATTTACTATAAAATTTCCCCTCACTTAGAAAGTCATACAAATTCAAACAATTAAAGTTTGCAATCACACCATTCCAGGATTGTAGACATTTTGTGGATTTTATTCTGGATTCTGTAAACCCCAATGTCTACTTATGTACCACAAATATCTGTGAGTGCACACATACAAGCTCATATATATATATATAAGATCCAATCAAATATATGGTTGTATATCTTGTCTTACTTCTAGTGAACATGTTATACATTTTAAAGATGATTCAATGGTCTTGAAAATCATAGATATGCTTATATAAGACCCCATTCTATGATTATACTGAATTTTAAAAAAGTAACCTGAATAAAAAGGTTTTTTGGCTTCTTTGCTTAAAAAAAACCCTTTTCCTTAAATTATTATCCAGGTTAAGTAAGGCACCCACCTATGTAGTAATGTCTTTTGACTTTTAGTCCCCTGTGCTAGTCTTTTTCTCTGTGATAAAGCACTGATCAGAAACAGCTTAGAGAGGAAAGGGTTTATTTGGCTTACATGTCATATCTCAAAGAGGGAACTGAAGGCAGGATCCAGGGTGGGGAGGGAGGTAAAGCAGACTGCGGGGGACTCTGCTCACTGGCTTCTTCCCTTTGACTTGCTCAGCTTGCTCAGGGCCAGCTGCCCAGGGATGGCACACAGAGACATTAATTTTCAGTTAAGAAAATGGCTTAAACATGCTGAGAAACCAGTCTAACAGTGGCAATTCTTCAGTGGAGAGTCCCAGGTATGTACATTGATAATTAAAGCTAGTATGTTAGTTACCCTATGCTGATACACTGTATCTTCCATCTTTTCCTTCTGGTCTCTAGTCTGTGCCCTTTGGTCCCTTCACAACATCTACACAAACATGATTCTATGTATATGAAAAGTCTAGAACCCACAAATGAGAGAACACATCTATCTTCTTTAGACTGTCTTGATTTACTTAATATGATTTACAATTCTGTGTTTGTTTGTTTGTTTGTTTTAGTTATGTACTCTTTTCCAAGGCAAGGTTTCTCTGTGTAGCCTTGGCTGTCCTGGACTCATTCTGTAGACCAGAATGGCCTTGAACTCAGAGGTCTGCTTGCTGCTATTTCCCGATGCTGGGATTAATAAAGGCATGAGTCCCTATGGCCCAGCTGCTTTTTAAATTCTTTTAAAATTTTTCTAATTATATAACATTAGAAGTATTCATATGGTTAAATCTTGCAAGAAACATATTTAAATGGTATGGTGTTCCATGGACCTGTCCAAATGGAGTCAATAATTAAGTGGCTTCTAGAAACTCTGCCCAGTTCCAGAAAGCTAGCTATGCCCATTTCTCCCAGTCAGCAAGATTTTTAAAGAAATGAGAATAAAGTAAGGACCAGGTCAACTCTTAAAGTAATCACCAAGCTGGCCATATTTATAGTGGGGCTGCATCATAGCAGGAGTCTTTAGTCCAAATTGGCTTCTGTTCCCTGCATCTGCCATTAATTTAATCAGAATGACCTAATGTCTTGAATCAATGTTTCCAAAACTTTGTAGTAAACCTCGTAATACAAAAATCCAAGGCTCTGCAAAACCTTGTTATGTAACGCTCTCCCTCTCCTCTTTTTAATCAATTAATCATAGAACTTTTTATACAAAAAAAACACAGAAAAAAGAAGACAAATGACACTCACTCCAGAATTATTTTTGACACAGTGGACTCTTAATTACTATTGAAGGGAGGACTGTAAATCTAGGCTGCAGTTCACAGACACTGATGGCAATTGAATGAGAACAGATGAACCAACTCAGATGCTTTCAAGCAAAACCATGTAGAACTTTACTTGAGAATATCCTTTTTCTCCATGTCTGTCTCTCTGCTTCCCTCTGTCTCTCTCTGTCTCTCTCTGTCTCTGTCTCTCTTTCGGGTCCAGAAGGAACAGGACGTCTGTCCATGGAACTGCACTGTGTGCCTCTTCCTGGCATATAAATACACTTGTAAGTTTGGAAGTTCTCTGAACCCCATCATTTTGGGGGTTTCATGAAGGTTTCATTAAATAGACAAAATCACCAAATCATTTGGCTGTTGGTGACTGAGTACAGTCTCGAGCCCCTCTGTCCCAGGGTTTAAGGACAGAGCCACAAGTTTTACATTTCCAATCAAGGCTTGGTCTTTCTATCAACAAGTGTTTATCCTGAAGCTTTTTAAGGACTCCCAGTTACCAGTCATCTAATAATTATAATAGCATCTAAAAGATACGTATAATCCCAGCAGCTCCTGAATGCCAGGAGCCACAGTAAATGAAAGTCACACTTACTTTATATAAAGGCAGTTTCCATGGAGAATGGCTATGGCTCACTGCCTTCTGGAGCTGTTGTTAAGCACGAGGGAATCAGCCTCAATGAAAGAGGTACGTTTTGGCTTATGATGCACATCTAGTCCTGTGTGAGATGCACATCTAGTCCTGTGTGAGATCACCGCTCTCAAACGGCACATTTGGTGTCTGTGCTGTGAATAAGAGCAGTCTGGCTAAGCCCTGCAGCTCTTGGCAGTCAGCTCTTTTTGATTGAATTTTTTTTCCAATAATATATTGATATTTTCCCCTCCCCTAATTCGTCCAAGATCTTCCATACCTATCTATCCAAGTTTATATTCTTTCTATCACTTAAAAAAAGAGGGAGAGAATCACAAGAACAAGAAACATATGCACACACACAACCCTCCCACAAAACCACAAAATTGACCAGGTGGTGGTGGCAGCGCACACCTTTAATTCCACCAAGCAGGGGGCAGAGGCAGCTGGATCTCTGAGGTCCAGGCTGGCCTGTTCTACAGAGTGAGTTCCAGGATAGCCAGGGCTACACAAAACCCAACCATCTGACACCCCCCTTAGTCCCCTCCCCAAACCCCAACAAAAATGAAAATCAAAACAAACAAAGTCTCATAACCAAATGAAACAAAAACCTCATGAAGATACCATTGTTTGTTCTTTTGTTGGGCAACCACTGCTGAGCATGGAGCCTGCCCTGAAGTACGGTTGATAGACAGTGAGACTCCATTGGAGAAAACTGATTCCCCCTTTGCTAGTGGTCATCAGATACAGATATCTTTTTATCTACGGGTGGGACCCTGTATCCACTTTCCCCTTTCAATCTGGAAGTCCATTTGGCTTGAACCTATGCAAGTCTTGTGCATGCTGCAAGACACACACACACACACACACACACACACACACACACACACACACATATACATATATACACACACACATATGTATATATACTCATGTAGTATATATGTGTACATATATGTGTATACATATACATCACACACACACACACAAACACACACACACACACACACATCAGTCCTGTTGTATCTGGAGGACACTGTTTCTGTGGAGTTACCCATCACTTCTGGTTCTTAAATTTTTTTTTCTTATGCCTGACCTTAAGCTGTACTACAGAGCAATTGTGATTAAAAACTTCATGATACTGGTACAGCAACAAACAGATAGATCAATGGAATAGAATTGAAGACCCAGAAATGAATCCACACACCTATGGTCACTTGAACTTTGACAAGGGAGCTAAAACCATCCAGTGGAAAAAAAAGACAGCATTTTCAACAAATGGTGCTGGCACAACTGGTGGTTATCATGTAGAAGAATGCAAATTGATCCATTCTTATCTCCTTGTGCAAAGCTTAAGTCTAAGTGCATCAAAGACCTCCACATAAAACCAGAGACACTGAAATTTATAGATGAGAAAGTGGGGGAAAGCCTTGAAGATATGGGCACAGGGGAAAAATTCCTAAACAGAACAGCCATGGCTTGTGCTGTACGATCAAGAATTGACAAATGGGACCTCATGAAATTTCAAAGCTTCTGTAAGGCAAAAGGCACTGTCAATAAGACAAAAAGGCCACCAACAGATTGGGAAAGAATTTTTATTAATCCTAAATCTGATAGGGGACTAATATCCAATATATGCAAAGGGCTCAAGAAACTGGACTCCAGAAATTCCAATAGCCCCATTAAAAATGGGGTACAGAGCTAAACAAAGAATTCTCAACTGAGGAAGACCAAATGGCTGAGAAGCATCTGAAAAAATGTTCAACATCCTTAATCATCAGGGAAATGCAGATCAAAACAACCTTGAGATTCCACCTCACACCAGTCAGAATGGCTAAGATCAAAAACTCAGGTGACCGCAGATGCTGGCGAGGATGTGGAGAAAGAGGAACACTCCTCCATTGCTGGTGGGATTGCAAGCTGGTACAACCACTCTGGAAATCAGTCTGACAGTTCCTCAGAAAATTGAACATTGTACTACCGGAAGATCCAGCAATACCTCTCCTGGGCATATACCCAGAAGATGTTCCAACTGGTAATAAGGACACATGCTCCACTATGTTCATAGCAGCCTTATTTATAATAGCCAGAAGCTGGAAAGAACTCAGATGTCTCTCAACAGAGGAATGGATACAGAAAATGTGGTACATTTACACAATGGAGTACTACTCAGCTATTAAAAACAATGAATTTATGAAATTCTTGGGCAAATGGATGTATCTGGAGGATATTATCCTTAGTGAGGTAATCCAACCACAAAAGAAGTCACTAGATATGCACTCACTGACAAGTAGATATTAGCCCAGAAACTTAGAATACCCAAGATACAATTTGCAAAACACAAGAAAATCAAGAAGAAGGAAGACCAAAGTGTGGATACTTCATTCCTCCTTAGAATAGGGAACAAAACACCCATGAAAGGAGTTACAAAGTTTGGTGGTAAGACAAAAGAATGGACCATCCAGAGACTGCCCCACCTGTGGGTCCATCCCATAATCAGCCACCAAACTCAGACACTATTGCACATGACAGCAAGATTTTGCTGAAAGGACCCTGATATAGCTGTCTCTTGTGAGGCGTGCCTGGCAAATACAGAAGTGGATGCTCACAGTCATCTATTGGATGGAACACAGGGCCCCCAATGGAGGTGGTAGAGAAATTACCCAAGGAGCTGAAGGGGTCTGCAACCCTATAGGTGGAACAACAATATGAAGTAATCAGTACCCCCAGAGCTCGTGTCTCTAACTGCATATGTAGCAGAAGATGGCCTAGTCGACCATCATTGGGAAGAGAGGCCCCTTGGTCTTGCAAACTTTATATGCCCCAGTACAGGGGAATGCCAGGGCCAAGAAGTGGGAGTGGGTGGGTAGGGGAGCAGGGTTGGGGGAGGGTATAGGGAACTTTCGGGATAGCATTTGAAATGTAAATAAAGAAAATATCTAATTAAAAAAAAGTAAACAAAATTTTTTCTTCTTTCTTTTCCTCCCAGTTCCCTGAACCTTGTGTGATGAAGACATTCTGGTCAGGATTTAGTTATGCACAGTCTCATTCTCTGTACATTGTCCTGTTTTGTGTCTCTGTGTTAGTTCCTATCTACTGCAGGAAGATGCTTCTCTGATGTGGGTTGATTGAGGCCCTGATCTGAGTACAGCAATATGTCAATAGGAGTCATTTTATTGCTATCTTCCTTTAGGAGAAGAATAGTATTTGGTTTTCTCAAGGTCCATGTTGAATCTAGTCCCAGATCATTGGCTTGTTAGCACAGTCGGGTGTGGGTTCAATCAGAAGTGGCTGGTGACTATATTTGTGCCATGTCACAGGCAGTAGGTCACAGCGTTTGTAGCTGGGTGATAGTGATGACTACTTTTTCTCCTCTGGTATCCTGCAGACAGATACCTTCCACGAATACCAGTCAGCTTGGGTGAGGCTTCTAGGTAATCATCAGTTCAACTTCTCTGTGTTAAGTGATATGCTTACATGTTGTTTGCAGCAATAGGGCTTTCTATCAGGTTGTGGAGAGTACAGTAGCCTGTCGATAGCCTGTGATGTTTAGGAATTCCCATGGGACTCTTTTGATTGATGACAAAACACTCCTGGCACTAGATTTTTACCTGGTGGCATAAGATGTCTACTTGGGGCTTTGTTTTCCCTGGTATTTGATGACTTTATTCACATTCCTTTTACACACACACACACACACACACACACACACACACACACACACACTTATATACATGCACACATACAGGCACACACTCACACACATACACACTCACACACACACTTATATACAGGCACACACACAGGCACACACTCACACACACACTTATACATACGTGCACACACACAGGCACATACTCACACAAACACACGCATGCACACACACAGACACACACACATGCATACACACACCCTCACACACTCGCACACATGCACGCATGTAGATTTAGAAGCTTCTACGCTAGTAGGTTTCCATTTGGTTTCTTCTTAACGACCTTTAGTGTTAGTTGCCTCTCCCCACATTCCCTCCTTTACCCAGCTTTCCCACCCCCTCCCTATTTGATCTTTGTTTTTCCTTTGTTACTCCATAACACTATATTCTATTCCCCCATCCTGAGGAAATCCACTCTGTCCCCTAGTCCTCTATGGGGGCATCTAATCTCTGTGGCTATTCCTATTATAGTGCACATTTTGAAAGCCAAAACACTAACATCCACAATAAGAGAGAACATATGATATTTGTCTTCTGGGTCTGTGTTATTGGGGACAATCTTTAAAGCTCTGTTTATATTTAGCATATAAAGCGATAGGTTTCCTAGTGAGATTTTCATGCGCACATTGAGGTCATTGCACTTTGTCATTGCACCTTAGCTGCCTTCCCCGACCCCACCCCTTGCCCATTACATCTGTGTTATATGTTTGTTACATTTGTGTTGTTGCACTCATCCTATGACATGTATGCCTCCGTGCACTGGCAGATCTCACAGAATGAAAAGGAGAAAAGGGGAATAGACTATTCCTAGAACTGCTTCACCCTTGTGGACCAGCTTGTGAGCATCCCTGTGGGCATAACAGTGGCGTGGAGATCCTGGCTGGACAGTAACCTTTAGCTGCCCAGAGTTTGCTTGGCTCATCAGCTGAGGAAGCTGGTACTTCAGTTGTCACATGATGTACTTAGCATCTATTTGCTGCCATCAGTGACCATGTCCTGTGTATTTGTTTTTGTTCTTTACCTTTGACATAAGCCTGTTAGCAAGGCATCTCCATGGGCTTCTCTTAGTCCCGAGCTGGGCACACAGCAGATGATCACTTGACTTTCACCAAATGGTTAGGTTGAGAATCCAACACTGGTTATTCCTTTCCCAGCATGGCACTCAGATGAGAGGGTGAGCATTAGGATGCCCTAACTTGGCCTTGAAGATCAGCCAAATTTCCAGTCTATTGCCATATCAGGTGATCTCCGTGAGGCCAGCCACAGGAAGACATCACAGATGTCTGCCGCTGACATCTTCATTCCCAGAACGCCCCTCTCAGCAACTTCCTATGTGCTGGATTCAGCATAAGAGCTGCAGGGCAGAGAGCTAGGAAGGCAGATTCTGAGCTGGCACCTCTCGCCTGACAGATGCCTGATGTACAGTTTCTAGCACTGGGGCATTGATTCTGCACCATGCCCTGGGAAGGACTTCTCACCGTGTTTGGAACCAGTGCTCTGAGGCAAATCTGACTGTTGGGTGGTAAGGCACATTCCATCCAAACAATGCAGTTTCTTCTTTTTCAAAGTTGTCTGTGCAGCAATATCAGCCCTTTATAAATCTCCTAAATAGCTCCTGCTTAAATATCTGATATCATTCCAAAATGTCCATAAAGATGATTAGAACACAGAAAAAGAGCACCTTGCCACCGAGAGACCTACTTAGACCAGTCTAAGAATGGTTTTGAATAATTTCAGAAAGGGAGAAAGATGTGTGTAAAGTAGGAGAAAGTGTGCTCTGGGAGAGAAAATTGCGTGAGAGGTAAGCGCTCCACGAGAAGCCGCAATCAGACGCCCTGGCTTTGATGGAAGGATGATACAGTCGCTTCAGATTACCTAAAAATGTCACTGAGCTATGAACATTAAAGGCTGGGTTCCAAGCAGATGATGAGTATTATGGGACCAACATTTTAGAGATCATTAATGTTAGGAACCACTAAGTAAATTACACTCCCTCCTCAGTATAACTTGTTAAAATAATATTAAGTGTCTTTAATGTTGAGAAGTACTTATGAAATGATATTAAACCAAAATAATAATGACTTTTTCAGAACTGTGGTTGGAGCTCTCAAACATGTGTGCCACATAGGAGAGAGTGGATGCTCTCTTGCCGGCCATGACTGTTTTCCTTATTAGCAAGCACCCCTTCTGCTCCTGACATCTATCAATTTAGCACAAAAGTGAACGAAAATATTTGCTTATTATCTGTTCCCAGTGAAGCATCCCTTGAGATGTGTTTAGCACTAGAGAATTGCCAGCAACATGGCTGCTCTGGAACGGGATCATATCCAGTGACATTCTAGGTCTAATGATCTGGGTGGAATACAGAAATGCTCTAGATTACAGTATAATCTGGCTGGAATACAGATACACCCTTAGTATACACCTTTAACCCCTAACAATGAAGGTAAGGTTAGGCAGTAGAAGGAAGCATCCATGTTTGAAAGTGAGGGGCAGACAAAGTGACTCATCAGAGAAAGATTTGCCAGAAAGAGTCAGAGACAGTATACACCAAACTCTCATGAGAATAGAAAGAGAAAAAGAGGTTAGTTAAGATCAGAGGGGGAAGGAAGATGGTATCTATATATGCCAATTTTACCAGGACAGTTTTACAGAGACAGGTTGCAGGGAGAACAAGTTAAACATAGGTGAAGACAGAACAAGCCAGAGAATGAGAAGAAGCAGAAGATTAGAACATACTACCAATGTTAGTATGAGAGCAGACAGAGCAATTTAGGCAGAAGCCAAGAGAGCCCAGATGCAATCAACCAGCCTGGAAGAGTAGATTGCACTGAGGGTAGAAGCTTCCAGGCCTAAGTCTAGGCCTAGGGATAATTAGAAAAGAGAAAGATACTCTCTGGGCTCAGCCCAAGCTGTGAATCCATCCATGTATCTTGGTTATAGCTCTTATCTCATCCCTTCATCTGAGAAAATAAAAGTCACATTTTACACCCTGACATCTTGACCATGGAGTGACTCTCTGAAATTGCAAGCAAGATCCCAACTAAATGCTTTATTTCATAAGCTTCCTTGGTCATGGGGTCTCCTTTCATGAATTGAAAGGTTAGCATGGAACCATCATCTGATGGGAGAGTGTATACACATGGTTGCAAATACCATTAGTCCTTCAAAATTGTACAGCACTATGAGAAATTGCCTCAACATATTATTTATGGTTACAAGCTATGTTTCAGCCCTGTTATATGCAATGAATGGTTTAGAAATTGGTAGCTATCAAGGGATGGCCTGAGGGAAGGGATTTGATGGAGACATCCAGCTTAGGATTGAGTGTTCCAAGGTCTCTTACTCTCTGCATAATGTCTGCCTGTGGCTCTCTCCATCTGTTCCCATCTGCTTCAGGAGGAAGATTCTTTGATGAAGGCTGAGCACGGCACTGATCTATAAGTATAGCAAGAATGTTATTAGGAATAATTTTATTGCTACCTTTTTTTTCCGGACATAAGTAGTCAGTTTTACCATAGGTCCCTGGGCTATCTAGTCTGAGGTTGTTGGACACCCAAACAGCAGTGTCTGCTGCTGGCATTCAAGGTCCATCCATGGGATTTATTTTATGTGCACATACACACAGAAAGATGGTCTTTTGCTATAGCATTGCTAATCTGGGGCTCAAAGTATAGACATGTTTATGGATAAGCCATCTAAGTAATGGACATTAAGGAATAGGAGAGAATTAGACAAAGAAGAGAGAGACAGGGAGAGATGAGAGGAGAGAGATGGGGAGGGAAGAGGGGGGGCAGAAGCTTCTCATCCTTTAAGCCTTTCCATGTCCACAATACTTTTAGTCCACTTTCCACCTTGAGGATAATACCTAGTAAGCAAGGGCATCTTGGCATCACTGGGTTTTATACATTTTTATGTAGGAGTATAATACTAACCACAGAAATACATAGTGTTTTATAAGCTCATAGGAAGTGAGGCTGGCTGAAGGGAGCAGAAGGCCTCAGACAAGTGATTTCAAACCAATTTAAAGCCACCCATGTGGCACAGAAGCAGCCAGCCCCTGCCTCCATGCCAGCCAACAGAAGGAAGTCTCTGCACACCAACAGTCAGCACTGGGGTCACACTGGCTGCAGCCTCCATCTCACACCAACAGTCAGCACTGGAGTCACACTGGCTGCAGCCTCCATCACAGTTTCCCCTCCGTGTCAAGGCTGGTATTCTTGCAGATCAGAGACTAGCCGCCATTTCCCTCCCTGACGGGCAGCTGTGTTGGAGAAGAAAAAGCAGGAAAAAATTGCTGGGTTTTGTTGACATCTAAGGTGAATGGAGAGTGGAGAGGCACTCTTCCGGGGCTGCTGAGTGTTACCCAGCTTACGCACCCGTTGCCATGGTACCCGAGTGCACTTTGCCATTGCTGAAGAAATCTCTGCACCTGTACCTGCAAATGCCACTGACAGGAAGCTTATTGTGGTGATTAAAATAGTCATGAATAAGCAGCCCTGGGAACATCGTGCTGGCCAGGAATGTGGTGTCTCCATAGGTCAAACAGAAACACTGTGAGCACACTTCAGCAGTAGCTCAAAGTCATTGAGAAGCCTTTACTGAGAGGCACTAATTTGAAAATCTCAGAGAATGTATGGTGTGTATGCATGTGTGTGTGTGTGTGTGTGTGTGTGTGTGTATGTTTGTCTGTGTGTGTCTCTGTGTGTGCGCATGTCTGTCTGTCTACATGTGTGTTTCTGTTTATCTGTCTGTCTGTCTGTCTCTATCTCTGTATGTTTGTCTGTGTACATGTGTGTTTCTGTCTACCTTTATGCATGTCTCTGTGTCTGTGGGCCTCTGTGTGTGTATTCTAGTTTCCCTAGGTACATGCACACATGTGCACACCCACCCCACACATGTGTACCTGCATGTACATACAAAAAATAATATAACAATAGCAAACACTATGTGCCAAGTGCTTCTAAGTGCTTTGCTTATTTAACTTTAACTATTCTCTGAGGGCTTATAAACACTGTCTCTATTTTGAGATAAGGATGTTGACTGCCTTAGTTAGGGTTTTACTGCTGTGAACAGACATCATGACCAAGGCAACTCTTATAAACAACAACATTTAATTGGAGCTGGATTACAGGTTCTGTGGTTCAGTCCATTATCATTATGGTGGGAACATGGCAGCATCCAGGCAGATATGAGGTTAGAAGAGTGTTACATCTTTATCTAAAGGCAGACAGGAGAAGTCAAGCTTCCTGTCAGCTAGGAGGAGGGTCTTCAAGCCATGCCCATAGTGACACACTTCCTCCAAGAAGGCCACACCAACTCTAACAAGGTCACACCTCCTAATAGTGCCATTCTGTGGGGCAAGCATATTCAAACCACCACATACCATTCCCTGGCCCTCAGAGGTTTGTTCAAACACATGAGTCTATGGGAGCCATACTTAGCCATAGCATAATAAAAAGTACATTGATTCCAACTTCAAAAGTCCCACAGTCTATAACAGTCTCAACAATGTTAAAAGTCCAAAATTCAAAATCTTTTCTGAAATACATCCAATCACTTAACTGTATTCCCCTATAAAATCAAAATAAAAAAGTAGATCACATACCTTATACATTACAGGATATACAAAATGTCATAGTGAGGAAAATATTGGACCAAACAAAACCAAAAACCAGCTGGGCAAACTCTAAACTCTTCATCTTCGTGTCTGGTGTCAAAGTGATGTCAGCACAGCGCTCTTTGGCTGGTCCCACTCCCTGTTAGCAGCTTTTCTCAGCCGATATCCCATGTCTCTGGCATCTCAAGCATCTTTGGATCTCCAAGGCAACTTCAGCCTCATAGCTTCTTATCCAATGTCTGGGATCCACACACAATTTTCTGGGCTTCTCAAACAGGCTTGGGCTTGGGTTACTTTTCCTGCTCTGCCCTCTGTAACACTTTAGGCTCTAGTTGACTCCATTCCACTGCTGCTGTTCTTCTTGGTGGTCATCCTGTGGTTCTGGCATCTCCAATACTATAGGGTCTTTCACTGCAACTAACCTTCAGCAATAGCCTCTCATTGGCTGTCTTCATGGTGCCAAGCCTCAACTTCTTTGCATGACCCCTTCAGTCCTGGGCCATCAACTGCAACTGAGGTTGCAATGGCTTTCCCTGGCCTCTCACAGTGCAGAGCCTCAGCTGCTCTCCATGACCCCTTCATGTTCTCAAACTCAGTACCAAGTGGGTGACTCTTATATATTACCAAGTCTATCTGTAGAATGAGATACAACCTTGACTATTTCTGGAACACAGCTTCTTTGTGATCTCTGAAAACTTCCCCGTGATGCCAGTCTCTTCTTAACCACTGCTAATTCCTTAGCTCCAGCTAACCAACATCAATTGTCCCAGAAACCCCTTCTATTCTGGACTCTAAAGCCAGAGCCACATGGCTGAAGCTGCTGAGTTCTGCTGCTTGCTGGGGATAGAACATGGCCCTCTTGTTCTATTACATTATCCCCAGCTTTCTGTTTTCCAACTCCTTCACTGCCTAAGCTTGGCTGTCCTGAAGCTTGCTCTGTCGATTGACCTTGAACTCAGAGATCTGCATGGCTCTGTTTCCTGAATGCTGGGATTGAAGGCATGTACCACCACACCTGGACTAAAGCTTTTCTTCATCTAGAACTTGCTCTGTCATAGGCTGGCCTTGAACTCAGAGATCTGCATGTTTCTGTCTCCTGAATGCTGGGATTGAAGGCATGTACCACCACACCTGGACTAAAGCTTTTCTTCATCTAGAACTTGCTCTGTCATATGCTGGCCTTGAACTCAGAGATCTGCTTGCCTTTGTCTCCTGGGATTAAAGGTTTGTACCCATGCATGGATCTATTCCTACTAGGGTAGCTTTCCATTGACTCTATTCCACAAGACTAGGATCAAAAGCCTGTGACTTCCAGCCTCAAGGTCTGGATCACAACCATTTCTGGATTGTAGTTCATTCCAGATTAAAAATCCAAACTATTTCTTGTCCAAGTGAAAACACAAATAAGCTTAGCTGAACGGGATCTTGCCCCAAGGTCGCCACTCCCTTAATCTCTTTACCTCCCTGAACATAGGATTCAGCCCCATTGCATGTACTAGTACTGCCTTATTACTTGAATCATCTATCTATCTATCTATCTAGTACTCCCTTATTACTTGAATCATCTATCTATCTATCTATCTATCTATCTATCTATCTATCTAGTACTCCCTTATTACTTGAATCATCTATCTATCTATCTAGTACTCCCTTATTACTTGAACCATATACAAACTTGATCAGAATGCTCTTAGAGTAAATCAGAGGAAAAAGTGTATGCTAGACTTTTTTGAGATATCTTTTGTCAATGCAGTTAATATAAATTTCTTTGCCTTAGCCTCAGGTAGACTCTTCAGACATGGGCGAAAAGCAGCCACGTATTTCACCAAATTCCCACAAAACAGACTCTAGGCCACATACTGAAATTCTTCTCCTCTGAAACATCTTGGGTCAGGTCTGCACAGTTCAAATCATAATCAGCAACAAAGTCTTCCATATTCTTACTAGGATGACCCATTCAGCCCCACTTAGAGCATTCCACTGCTTTCTAAAGTCTCAAAATCAGTACTCCTCCAAACAAAAACATGGTCAGGCCTGTCACAACAATACTCCAGTCCCTGGTGCCAACTTCTGTCTTAGGGTTTTATTGCTGTGAACAAGGCAGTCCTTATAAAGGACAAAATTTAATCGGGGCTGGATTACAGGTTCTGAGATTCAGTCCATTATCATCATGGCGTGAAGCATGGCAGGAGGAGCTGAGAATTCTACATCTTGTTCTGAAGGCAAACAGGAGAAAACTAGCATCCACAGGCAGGTAGGAAGAAGGTTTCTAGGCCCACCCATACAGTGACACATTTCCTCTAACAAGGCCACACCTCCTAATAGTGCCATTCCCTATGAGTCTAAGGGGCCATTTTCATCCAAACCACCACACTAACACAGAGTGGTGAAGCCACATCTCCCAGGTTACACAGCCCGCAAAGGATGGACCTGGAATTTAATTCCAAGCATGTGCTATAATGCACTATGTTGGTAAGGTCATTTATTGATTTAAAGGGCAAAATGTTGGCTCATACCAATTTTAGAAGTCAAATTTGACTATTCCTTAGGTAAATCTCACATACTGTATCTCCGATTTGAATTTGTCATCCTTGTCTAAGGAACATTAGCTAAACAGGCTTACTTTTAGGCCCCCTTCAGAGGAAGGGTTTCCCAAACCAAATATGACTTAATATAAAGCCTTCAACCTGCAGAATTTCTACACACTATCTTAAGGGACTTCCTGGATTCTTCCAGACTTTTCCCAACATTTACTATATAGTATCACATGGTGCAGTTAACACGAAACCAGGGTGAAAATGCATTTTCTTATGTATTTGAATGAGTGTACTTTTAGATTTACCTATCTATTTTCTCATTGTACACAATGTGACTATTTCCTCATGACTGGTCTGATCACAGTTGAAACTTGTTCTATAACTGTAAGCTCTTAGGTGAACATCTGTCCAGGCATGACAGCAAGCACTTTCAGGCTGTAATCTGATGAGGGTGACAGGAAGAACCTTAGCAAGGCTCTTGGTGACATCTGTAGAGTGTGTAAGTGCATCCTGATTCAGCACTGCAAGGCTCTGGGCAGAGTGGGAAGTGGGACAGGTTCTCCCTATAGGATAGGATGAGCAGCGAGCTCCAGCCACATGGGTATGTGCAGACTAAGGTCTTAGAGCTCTGGTCCTGGTTTCACAGGACATCTGGGATGCTTGGAGAAAATGCAGGAAAGAGAGACACAGACCTAACACAGCTTCAAAATATAGCCGACAAGGCCAATGACAAGGACTAAGATGATTCATAAATGAAGAAAAAGGTTGCAGATGCCTCAACATCTGTGAAAAGTACCTACAAAGAAAGATGGGAGCCAGGTGTGGTGGTGCGTGCCTGTAATCACTGGGCCAGGTGTGGTGGTAGGCGAGACAGAACTTCACATGCACCCCATCTCTCATGTAATCGCTTGGCCAAGTGTGTTGGTGTGAGGCAGGACTTCGCACGGTCCCTGTCCCCAGCCATTGTCTGTCTTCTTCACAGTTCCTTCTCACTGGTGGGTCTCAGTTTTTTATCTTTAAAATCAAAAGGCTGTCTCAGGAAAGCAGTTTGGGAAAAGCACACTGCAATTCATGAATTCAGCACATAATGGGCTTCCAAGTACTACCAACAATTCCACTCACCCTGTGTAACCATCAGAAGAAAATATTCTCTCCATTGTGGCCGTATTGTGTTTACAGAGAAGGGACAACATACTCAGTGTGATCTTATTCGGCATCGGAAGTTTGTAAATATAGCTTTAGTTCTGAAGGGCTCTTCTTCCCACATGCCTGCAGGGACACTGGCTCAAGCACCAGCACGAATACACACCACACCCACCATTCTAAGCAGAACACTCCCACTGCACTTGTGCATAGAGGCTTTCTGGTGGCAGGTGACTTGATTGCTATTTTGCTTTGGCAATTACAGATTGGCCACCAGGACATTACTGTCACTACATGGAGGCCAAGAAAAACCACAAGGGAATTAGGGAAGGGGAAATGCTTAGAAAATGAATCAAGATGGGAGGTGAGAAGAGCAACGGTGGTGCCAAGCCTCTTATTGTTATGATGCCTAAATATGAATGGCCAACCTGGCTCAGCTGGAGGAGCCTTGATACCCTGGGGTCTACACATGGCAGTTCCCCCTTCTTAGTTTAACTCCTACTAGTTACTTTAGCCCAAAGATTTGGTTACACTGGATAATATCCTAGGATGACATAATTACACTGGATAATTGTTGGGTGCAGGGCATGGGAAATTAAAGAGGTGGGAGAGACCCTCGTCCTGCCAGAGCTCCAGGAGACTACTGTAGGACCCCATGGAACTGTTGCAGGATAGGCGTCCACAGGCCGCAGAACCCCACTCCAGGGGGCGGGGAAGGTGCAGTCTTGGCTCTGACTCTCAGGCACCACAGATCATGGAAGAGCCGGTTTTAGGGTCCCTGGGCCACATGGAGGTCAGGGATGACAGGTTCTCAGTCTCAGACACCCCAGACCTCTGTATGCTGCAGAAGAGCTGAGAGCAGACCCTTGGGCAGACTCTAGCATGTGTGTGTGTGTGTGTGTGTGTGTGTGTGTGTGTGTGTGTGTGTGTAGGAGGGTAGGGGGAGAACTATGGCAGTTTACAGCAGGGACTAGATAGTCTGGCTAGCTCAGGTGGCTGACTCTGATTCGGCAGGTATCTTGGTTTGGCTGGCAGCTGGAGCTGGAGCATAGGGAGGTCTCTTGGTGGGAGGTTAGAAACGCAGTTCATTAAAGGAAAGCCTGCTCCATTGCTCTAGCATGGCAGATCCTGATGAGCAGAGATGGCCCATGGTTTTAGATGTTTATGGTAAAAAGGCAGAGAGAGAGAGAGAGACAGAGAGAGAGACAGAGAGAGAGAGAGAGACAGACAGACAGACAGAGAGAAAGACACACAGAGAGAGATACAGAGAGAGACAGAGGGAGACAGGGAGAGAAAAGAATAGAGAAGCAAAGGATGGTCATGACCACGTGGAGAGAGAGAGGGGAAAAGGGAGGGGGGAAGGAGGACAAGAGGTGAGAGTAAGAGAACCAGAGCTTAAGGGAGAGAGGAAGGGCCAAGCAGCCCCTTTTATAGTGGGCTGGGCTACCTTGGTGTTGCCAGGTAACTATGGGGTAGGCCAACCTGGCTGTAGCCAGGTAACTGTGGGAGTGGAGTTCAGCCAGAATACCAGGAGTTTGGGGGCATTTCCTATGTGACTGATAGCCACAGGATTATGGAATTGGGGGCTTGTGGTGTCAGGAGCCTAATGTCCTGGGAGTGTAGCTCACAGTTCCATCCCTTGTGGAATTTTCTACTGGGTCTCTGGAGTAAGCCTTGCTCAACCAGAACAGACTGCCTCTCACGGTCCAACAGATAATATCCTGGGATGACATGATTACACTGGATAATATCCTGACATAATGTAGCCAGACTCCATAGTCTTTTCTCCACCCGAGAAAGCCACAGACTCCAGGCCATGCTATCTGTTATTATCCCTACAGACNTTCTTGGTGACTCTCGTGTGCAGCAGGGTGGAGGGGCTGAGAACCTCTGCTGGGCCATCACTCTCTTCTTGGTGACTCTCATGTGCAGCAGGGTGGAGGGGCTGAGAACCTCTGCTGGGCCATCACTCTCTTCTTGGTGACTCTCATGTGCAGCAGGGTGGAGGGGCTGAGAACCTCTGCTGGGCCATCACTCTCTTCTTGGTGACTCTCATGTGCAGCAGGGTGGAGGGGCTGAGAACCTGCTGGGAAGTAGTCTGGGTAGATAGGTGGGTGGGTAGGGTACATTGTGCTGGTTCATGAAACACCTTTTAGTTATTTCAGGATTTCTGGTGCACAGAAAGCAGGGCCCAAGAGAGTGATCTGTACTCAACTGTAGGAGGTGGGTCTTGCTTTCTTTGTGGATAACTGAGATTTCTCCAGTTAGGGCAAGGAGTCAAATACTGGCCAGGCACATTTAAGACCAGTAAGATGATAGATTCCCAGGTGCCTCCCCAAGAGCCAGCTTTACCCAAGGGACACTTAGATGTCCCTGCCATGCTGAAGGTGCGAAATCCAGCTCCAGGTATTGTTCTCTCTATATTTCCACATTTAGCTTCACTCAAATCCACCTGTCCCTTGACCAGGTGTCACATCATTACATCTACTGGCTGCATAGGTACTTACACTACCTAGGATCTATCCGGAGAACCAGATCCAACTGTAATGAAAGAGAGGGGGAGACAGTGAGGGAGAGGGAGAGAGAGAGAGAGCCTTTATGTAGCATCTACCTATCTCTGTCTATTATCTATCATCTGTCTATCCATCCATTATCTGTCTGTCCATCTATCTATCTATCCAGCTCTATCTCTATATATCTACCTATCCAGCTCTCTATCTATCTATCATCTATCTATCTATCTATCTATCTATCTATCTATCTATCTATCTATGTATCATCTATCTATCATCTATCTATTTCTATCTATCTATCTATCTATCTATCTATCTATCTATCTATCTATCATCTATCAACTATCTACCTATTATCTCTCATCTATCCATTGATTTATTGTATATTACCTACTTACATACAGAGAGACATTCATATTAAGGAATTAACAATTAGCTTACATGACTGGGGAGCCAAGACTGAGAAATTTATCTCATGTCTAAAGTCAGTCTGCAGGCAGAATTCCTTTTTTCTTTTGGAAGACCTCATATTTTCCCTTAAATCCTCTAACAAGCGATATACTCCTTACCCCATTGTGAAACATCTGTTCTTTGCTCTATTCAGTCTATGGCATTCTGCTGTGGTAACCTGAGATAGCAAAGGTGATAACCCTGGTGACGACCATATCTTCACTAAAGTGGAAATGATTCCACAAGTACAGACGGGCATGTATGAGTGTAAACACACATGTACACACAAACACAATGTGATGTGAGGGTGGGCACATACACACACACACACACACACACACACACACACACTCATGATCTCATTTTCCAGCACACACAGAGACCTTTCAGCAGAATTGTGCATTTGTTTCTTTCTCGGCACCTTTTACTGCCTCTTATTTGACTCTGGAACTCTAGCTGGCAGTTGTCAATACATTCTTATTAAAGACAAGTGTTTGGATCAATCCATACATCCACAGCAACACAAAGTTGTATTGCTTGGAGTGAGCTACATGATTTTTCTGTCTGTCCATTTTCTTCTAGGGGATGAGAGGGTATTCGTTAGGCTCTGAGCACAAGGGAAGACGAGAGGCCCACATGTAGTATCCGTTGGGTACAATTTATATTTTAAATATCATAATTGCAGCCTTTCCAAATCATTATTTTTTAATGTAGTGAAGTGCAATTCATTAGCGAGCTGCTGAAAATAGCGGTGGCATTTGCATCAGGGCAGAGCAGTGCAATCAGCAGGCTCTGAGCCCACATGGCTCAGGTTGGTGTGACCACGGCACAGTCACGAGTTCTGCCACGCGTACAGGCAGCGAGAGAGCGAGGACCTCACCTGTGAGGAGCTGCGTTCCCCGTGACTAGGACAGCATGCTCACTTGTGGAGCCCACTCACCACACACTCTGTGGCTACCAGTCCTTTGTCTGACCTCTGAGATGGCCAGAAGTTGCTTCATTTGTGTTTATCTTATTCGTAAGATTCTTATCGTGTGCATAGAAAAAGTCATAGTTTTAAAGAAAAAGGTGTTAGGCCGTTGCTCTGTCTTGCTGGCCTTGGTGGAGAGATGTTGGTCACAGGTTTGGAGAGATGACATGAGGAGGGCTCAGGACACAGTCACAGTGGAGCCTCCTCTGGTGCTAGCTCTCCGCCACTTTGCTCACCATCCCGCTCCCTGTTGCTGTTCCCCACCTCCCACCCTTATCTGCCCTCATCGGCTCCCTTCTGTCTCTTGCTGTGAACTCAGAAATCCCTCTGCCTCTGCCTCCCTAGTGCTGGGATTAAAGGCGTGCACCACCACGCCCGGCTCCCCTCCCCTTTCTTTTTTTTTCCCAATATTTTTTATTAGATATTTTCTTAATTTACATTTCAAATGCTATCCAGAAAGTTCCCTCCCCCCTTTCCCCCCCGCCCGGTTCCTCTGCCCACCCACTCCCACTTCTTGGCCCTGTCGTTCCCCTGTATTGGGGTATATAAAGATTGCAATACCAAGGGGCCTCTTCTCCCAATGATGGCCGACTAGGCCATCTTCTGCTACATATGCAGCTAAAGACATGAGCTCTGGGGTTTCTGGTTAGTTCATATTGTTGTTCCTCTTCTAAGGTTGCAGACCCCTTCAGCTCCTGGGGTTCTATCTCTAGCTTCTCCATTGTGGGCCCTGTGTTCTATCATATAGATGACTGTGAGCATCCACTTCTGTACGAGACAGCTTTATCAGGGTTCCTTAAGTAGGCACTTACTGTCCTATGCAATAGTGTCTGAGTTTAATGACTGATTATGGGATGGATCCCCCAGGTTGGGTAGTCTCTGTATGGTCCATCCTTTCATCTTAGCTCTAAACTTTGTCTCTGTAACTCCTTTCATGGGTACTTTGTTTTCTATTCAAAGGAGGAATGAAGTATCCACGCGCTGGTCTTCCATCTTGATTTTCTTTTGTTTTGCAAATTGTATCTTGGGTATTCTAAGTTTCTGGGCTAATATCCATTTATCAGTGAGCGCATATCCAATGACTTCTTTTGTGATTGGGTTACCTCACTAGAACCCAGATGTCCCTCAACAGAGGAATGGATACATAAAATGTGGTACATTTACACAATGGAGTACTATTCTGCTATTAAAAAAATGAATTTATGAAATTCTTGGGCAAATGGATGTATCTGGAGGATATAATCCCCTCTCCTTTCTTGTTGCTGCCGATTCATCCACATTTGTCTTCCTGAGACTGAAATCCCGCACGGGGCCTCTGTGCTCTAGTTGTGCAAGAACATGAAGCCATTAGAATCTAAGCACAGCTGTGGCATTGCACTTTGTGAAGCCGTGATGGTTTGGATATGCTCCGCCCAGGGAGTGGCCCTGTTGGAGTAGGTGTGTCACTGTGGATGTGAGCTTTAATACCCCATGTCTTTGCTGCCTGGAAGCCAGTATTCTGCTAGCAGCCTTCAGATGAAGATGTACAGCTCTCAGCTCCTCCAGCACCATGCCTACCTGGATGCTGCCATGCTCTTGCCTTGATGATAATGGACTGAACCTCTGAACCTGTAAGCCAGAGCCTAATGAAATGCTTTACTTTATAAAACTTGCCTTGGTCATGGTGTCTGTTCTATTCTCAGTAGCATGAGCAGAGCTTGTTCCTAGTCTTATCTCCCCACTTGTCTTTATTTTCCTAAAGAGAATGTAGCAGTTTTTAGAACTCTAAGTTTGTATGCTCAGGGTTATGATTCAGAGGGAAGCTATAGAAGACAGGAAGATGGTCCTTCTCTCGCTCACCCTTGTGCTCCTTGAATTACTTTTTTCTTTTTTCTCCCCCCCCCTTGGCCTTATTATTTTCTTTTTTTCTTATTTATTTATTTATTTATTTATTTATTTATTATTAGAGAATTTCTTCATTTACATTTCAAGTGTTATCCCATAAGTCCCCTATACCCTCCCCCCGCCCTGCTCCCCTACCCACCCACTCCCACTACTTGGCCCTGGCATTCCCCTGTACTGGTGCATATAAACATTGCTAGACCAAGGGCCTTTCTTCTCCAATAATGGTCAACTAGGCCATCTTCTAATACATATGGAGCTAGAGACATGAGCTCTGGGGTTTCTGATTAGTTCATATTGTTGTTCCATCTATAGGGTTGCAGACCCCTACAGCTCTTGGGTACTCTCTCTAGCTCCTACATTGGGGACCCTGTGTTCTGCCCTATAGATGATTGTGAACATTCACTTCTGTATTTTTCAGGGACTGTCAAAGCCTCACAGGAGAAAGCTATATCAGGGTCCTTTCAGCAATATCCTGCTGGTGTATGCAGTAGTGTCTGCATCTGGTGGCTGATTATGTGATGGACCACCCAGGTGGGGCACTCTCTGGATGGTCCATCCTTTCATTTTAGCTCCAAACTTTATCTCTGCACCTCCTTCCACGTATATTTTAATCCCTATTCTAGGGACGAATGAAGTATCCTCGCGTTGGTCTTTCTTGATTTTCTTGTGTTTTGGAAATTGTATCTTGGGTATTCTAGGTTTCTGGGCTAATATCCACTTAGCAGTGAGTGCATATTAAGTGACTTCTTTTGTGATTGGGTTACCTCACTCAGGATGATATCCTCCAGATACACCCATTTGCTCAAGAATTTCATAAATTCATTGTTTTTAATAGCTGAGTAGTACTCCATTGTGTAAATGTACCACATTTTCTGTATACATTCCTCTGTTGAGGGACATCTGGGTTCTTTCCAGCTTCTGGCTACTATAAATAAGGCTGCTATGAACATAGTGGAGCATGTGTCCTTGTTACCAGTTGGAATATCTTCTGGGTATATGCCCAGTAGAGGTATTGCTGGATCTCCCGGTAGTACTATGTCCAGTTTTCTGAGGAACCGCCAGACTGATTTCCAGAGTGGTTGTACCAGCGTGCAATCCCACCAGCAATGAAGGAGTGTTCCTCTTTCTCCACATCCTCGCCAGCATCTGCTGTCACCTGAATTTTTGATCTTAGCCATTCTGACAGGTGTGAGGTGGAATCTCAGGGTTGTTTTGATTTGCATTTCTCTGATGATTAAGGATTTCTAACATTTTTTCAGGTGCTTCTCAGCCCTTTGGCATTCTTCAGTAGAGAATTCTTCGTTTAGCTCTGCATGGTACTGGTATAACAACAGACAGGTAGACGGTAGACCAATGAAATAGAATTGAAGACCCAGAAATGAACCCACACACCTTTGGTCACCTTATCTTCGACAAGGGAGCTAAAACTATTCAGTCGAAAAAAGACAGCATTTTCAATAAATGGTGCTGGCACAACTGGCGGTCAACATGTAGAAGAATGCGAATTGATGCATTCTTATCTCCTCGTATAAAGCTCAAGTCTAAGTGGATCAAAGACCTCTACATTAAACCAGAGACACTGAAATTCATAGGGGAGAAAGTGGGGAAAACCCTTGAAGATATGGGCAACAGGGTAAAATTCCCAAACAGAACACCAGTGGCCCGTGCTGTAAGATCACAAATCGACAAATGGGACCTTATAAAATTGCAAAGCTTCTGTAAAGCAAAAGATACTGTAAATAAGACAAAAAGGCCACCAATGGATTGGGAAAGAATTTTTACCAATCCTAAATCTGATAGGAGGCTAATATCCAATATTTACAAAGAGCTCAACAAGCTGAACTCCAGAGTTACTTTTTTCTAAGTCACCAATTACTCATGAGTTATCTCAAAGGGGCAACATGACATCAAATGCTTAGGAATACGGCAAGCATCTGACCTCTTATGATTTTAATCTTTAAGACTCATTTTGATGCCTTTATATAACTATCATCATCATTATCATCGTCATCATCATCTAGGGCCAGAAGCAAGACAATTACTAAGTCAGGTGGGTGATAGAGGAACACACAAAAGGTCTTAGTCTGAACTTCTGGGGTCAAAGGGTGGACTCTGGCAACAGACAGCTGCCCACAATGATGGTGTGACTGAGAGGAATCAGAGTAAGAGAACACAGGACTATTCCAGCTAGAATAAGAGAGGAAGAGCAGAAACCACAGGAGCTGGAACAGCTTGAAAGCACTGGAGGAGGAAGCAGCTTGTGACCCCAGCTCTGGCTTTGGCAGGGGAAGCCGAAGCCACACCTGCAAGGTTAGCTGGGCAGCACTAGTGAAAATAGACGAGTGTCCAAGCCCATGGGTTTCACAAGCCTCGGCTCGAGTGTGAAAGTGAGCTGTAGCAGCTTTGGAGAAGAAATGGCTTCTCTCAGGTTCTGTTTCTTGAAGTTCTACAACTAGATGCCTGCTTGAGGTGTGTGTGTGGGGAGTGTGATTGTCTGGGAGCCTAAGAACAAAGGATAACTAGACATTAGGCTGTTTGGAGCCTTCCTGCCACAGTGACTGGGTGGGAGATGTCAGGGTGAGGGGTATGGCACACATGGAGATTCTTAGAAACCTACTCAACTGCAAAAACCGGATGTTAGAGCAAACGCAGACTCTTCAACAAATCAGATCCTTGTTTCTCACCCCTGACAAAACTCTGCTTCCAAAATGTAGCAAAGACCTTCATGAAAAATCAAAAAAATTGAAAACACTAGAAAAAAATATATTTCAAATATAGGCCTAGGTGAGGCTTTTTGAATACTATTCCCATAGCTCAGGGCACAAAACCAAAAACTGACAAATGGGACTACATAAAATGAAAAGCCGGTCTACACAGCAGTACAAAAAACAACAAAACAAAACAGACAAAACCCACACAGCAAAACAAAACAAAACAAAGATTAGTACATAAAGGGACTGCTGCAGGGCAGGAGATCTTTGTAAGATGAGATTAATACCAACAATCTGTAAAGAACTCAAAGGAAAAAAAAAAACCCACCACCACAACCAACTATGCAGCAAACACACGTGAAACTGGGGAGATCCTCGGATGGTAAAGTACTTGCCTTGCAAAAGTGAGGACCACATTTGATCCCAGCACCCATGTAAAATTGTAGCATGTGATGACAACCTTGTAATTCCTGCACTGCACTGTAGAGACCCCTGGGACTCAATGGTCAGCCTTCTCACCTGCTGGGTAAGCTTCAAACCAATGGCAGATCCTGGCCCAAAGAAGGTGGACCGTGGTCCCGAGAGATCCTGCCTCAAAGAAGGTGGACTGTGCTCCCTAGAATCACGCTTGAATTTGTCCTCAGACCTCCAAGTGCATATCCATATACGTGCGCACACACATATACGTGCGCACACACATATACGTGTGTACATTCATATATGTGTGTACATATACATATCTAAACACATCCGTAGAAACAGGCAAATAAATAAATGGAACAGATCATTCTCAGAAGGACCAATGCCATGCAGTGAATACAAGTATTTCATCATCTTTAGGGCAATGCATATCAGATACACATTAGAATTGGAGCTTGTTCTGCTCAGCCTGGATTTCAACAAGAAAACAAATAACAAACACAGGGAGGGGGGCGGTATTGGGCTAGGAAGTGAGCCTTATAACTGCTGGTGGCAATGCGATCTAGTGGAGACATTATGAAAGCCAGTGTGGAGGACTCTAGATAAAAGAATCATGACAAAGACCTAAAATATAGTTACCATATGGCCAGCTTTATCAACTCTGGATATATACTCTAAGGGACAGAAGTCAGCACGCAGAGCTGCCTGCACTCACGTTCACTCTCCACAATAGCCAAGCTAGGAGTCCATCACGTGTGAGTGAGGGTATGTGTCATGTACACAGTGGAATTTTATTTAATCTTAGACAAGAACGAAGTTCTGCTGTTTGTACAGTCTGCCAAAATGCGTAGTACTCATAGGCAACCCAAACACACAAGCTAGATTCAGAAACACAGATAATGCTTGTTTTCTCTTACATGTGGAATCTAGATGTAGTGTGTGTGTGTGTGTGTGTGTGTGTGTGTGTGTGTGTGTGTGTGACATAGAAGTAGCAAGAGAACCGTTTTAGGGAGGAAGGAGTATCAGGAGTGGGATGTGAGATCCGAGGGGCAAAGCCCAGGAATAAAGCACGCCATGGGGATATGTGAAGATGTCAGGTAGAATACACTATTTTGCACTAACGAGTACAGTAAAAAAATGAAAAAGACAAAAATAACCCCCAAATGGGCTTAATCCCAGCACCAGGGAGGCAGAGGCAGGCAGGTCTACAAGAGGCCAGCTTGGTCTGCAGAACAAATTCCATGACACAGAGAAACCAAACCAAACCAAACCAAACCAAACCAAAACAAAACAACCCCCTCTCCAAACCATCCATCCAACCAACAAACTAAGCAACCAACCAACCTAAAAACAAACAAAAACAAAACTAGAAAGAAAATAAAAATAATAAAATCCCTGTTCTGTTCTTATTTTTGCCCTTATTTTTAAGGTAGCAATTGATGGTTATGTGTGTCTGTCCATTTCTATTTTATAACCGTAGGTAAATGGTGTTGGAGTCTACTTTAAGACATAAAGCCAGTGTGGACACTGGTGTGCTTAACAGAGCCAGTCTTCAGTACCTCCTAAGTATGAGCTGTTAAATGTGTCGTTTAAGTTAAGAGTTAAGCCATTATCTTAACTCTTCTGCAGCAACATTTGTCTAGTTCCCCCCCCCCCACTGGCCTACACTTATGCACCTGTTGTTAAAAAGAGAAATTATGATGTTTTGTTTCTCAGTAAGTCTTTTCTCTAAAATACTCACGATCGAAAATGACTGGAGCCTCGTCACCATAGGTACACCTACAAGGATCAAGGATCAGGACACAAAAGGGAGAAGAAAGACTGTAATTGTGTCATATTCAAAGATTAGAAGGTAGACACATAATGTCTCACCAACATAACTACCCAAGCATCAGCTAAACCAGGACAACAACAGCAGGCATGCTGACATGGAAGGGTGAAGCTCACGTGGCCTCAGCCATACACAAAGGCACGCTGAGAGCCAGAGAGATAGTCCTCTTCAGGGAAGAGCCCACAAAGTGGTTGTCCAGAGCCAAATGGTCATTCCTGAATATATATATATATATATATATATATATATATACAGGTAACATTATACAGACTGAGCAGGCTGTGCTTACATATGTGTGAATATGTATTTATGTTATTACATCTATTCATGTAACAATAATAAATACAAAGGGCATGAATTGGAAGGAGAGCAGGGAGGGGTCTAAGGGAGGGCTTGGAGGGAGGAGAGGAGAGGGAAGATGATGTAATTATAATCACAAAAACTAAAATAAATAACTAAAAAGCAATCACATCTGCCACCATAGTGGCCATGATAATAATAACTTTCTGTTCAGAGTCTGACTCCTCTTTCCCTACGTTAGTTTTAGATACAGCAGTGCCATTGTTTCTTCTCCTCCTTCAGACGATGACCTCTCTGGATTTTTGAAGGAATGTTTCAGAAGCTGCAGGTAGAAAGGGTTTTAACTTTAATTAGAATTGATACAAGGACTCTGTGTAACCCACAAGTACTTGGTTTGGGAAATGCTCTGATATCAGCTGAAGTGGGACATAGCTAATAGAACAGCCTGTTCCCTTCTGAAAAGACTCTGACTCAGTCAATAAATGAACTATGAAGTGGCCAAACTCATCTCAGGGCTGAGTTCCCAGTGTGCCCAGCAGGAAGGAGCAGCTCGCTCACTGCTAACTCTTCACGTGTCTCTTATGCACAGGAGCCCATGCTCCTCACGTGCTGACAGGAGACTCAGAGGTCACTCACAGCCTGGGGACCAGACACAGACTGGGCATTCTATCTATGTCCTCTCTATTTTCTCTTTCCAAATGACACATCTTGTCCAAATTAAAGGACCCTGTTTCTTATAGACATCCAACCTAGAGACTCAGCTGCACCGCCTCTGGCCTTTCTGTGATGGTCTCTCCTTGTGACATCACACACTCATCAAGTTCTCCCCCTGGCCTCTCAGTAAGGGCCTGGTTCTCTCCCACATGCCAGCCTTCCAGCAGGCCTTTACACTTTCTTCTTTCCTTTCTTCCTTCTCCCCTTCTTTCTCCCTCCCCCCTCTCCCTCCCTCTCTCTCTCCTCTTTCTTTCTTTCTTTCTTTCTTTCTTTCTTTCTTTCTTTCTTTCTTTCTTTCTTTCTTTCTTTCTTTCTTTCATGTTCTTGCTGTTTTCCCTATGGTTCTTGACAAGGGAACAAGAGCTCTGTTCTGCCTAGGATGTAGGACTTACAGTGTTAACATAATAACCAATGTAGGCAAACCAAGGTAGTCATTCACTCTACCTGTAAGTGCCTTTCATGTCTGAGGTGGAGATGACTGCGCCATGCAGCAAAGGAGGCTGGGAGTATATGTGTTATTTCTCTTCTTATATAGTAGACATTGGGTTCGGATTCATAAGGGGTAAAGGACTCAGATTTAGCAGGGAGTTTGGGATCTAGGTGACCAATATTACTACGAATTGGATAAAACGGCATTCTCTCTGAGGGCTGTTTGCTGGAGACTGGATTCCCAGTGTAATGTATTGAAAGAAGGGGAGACCTTCAGAGTGAGAGGTGCCTGGGCTGTGACTCTGCAAAGGAGTGGGCTATCAATGGTCTCATAGTAAGGGGTGGGTCTTGAGAGAGAGTAGAATAGTCTCTCCAAGAGCAAGAGGTTATAAAAGAGGAAGTCTGCCACTCCACAGTCTACTGTTTCCCCTTCAGCCATATCAGGTGACCCTCTCTTTCATGACGGTGCAGCCAGAAGGCCCTCACAAGAGGCTGCCCCACTGTGTCAGTCAGATTTCTGTCAGGTTAATAAATACATAAGACAGTCTGTAAAGAGAAAGGACCTGTGTTGGCTTGTGGTATTGAGGATTTCAGTCCGTGATTGATTGATTGATTGATTGACTGCTCTTGCTGGTGGCTCAGTGCTGAGGTAGTACTTCAGGATGGAGCAAAACCACCCACCACATGGCCCGAAATCAGAAATAAGAAAGAGGAAAAGACTGAGGCCCCACTACCTCTTTCAAGGTCATGTACCCAATGACCAAGAGTATCCCATGCAGGCCCTCATTCCAAAAGCCATGCCCCTCTCAGTGGTTCCAGGCATTGAGGAGCAAACACCAACACAACAGTTATCAAAGCCATCAAAGTTATCAAAGCATCTCTCTTGCACTTTGAAAACCAGAACAATCTCTCTTCTCTATAAATGATTCACCTCTGGCTATTTGTTGTAACGGCATATCCAAACTAAGACAAATAACCTCCATATGGTCTGTATCCCATCCCTATGATACAGAGCATGTTCTATCAAGCCTTCAACATACTCTTAAACATGATCTCTCGTAAAGAGATAAAGTCTAAACATCTCGGTGCTGCTGACTGCAGGTCAGCCTCCTGCTCCAACCTTACCTCCAACTCCTCCCACCTCACACTCTCCCACATGCCTCGGGGCACCTCTTTGCTGTTCATTATTCTTGCTGTATACTTCTCTCCTTCCATAGCTTTGGACTAAGCTTCCTACCTCGCCATGACTGCCCTACACATCCAATGTCAACTGTCACAGTTCCCTCCATGACACCACGCCTACCCTTGCCAAATCAGCTGTTTCTTCAGTATTTTCCAGGCTGTGTTTTTATATCATCAATGCTTCAGATGCCAGATAAGGAAAAACTGTGATCTTTCCCAGGAGAGGTAGAAAAGTCTGACATAGTATCCTGTAGAGTACACCATAGCTACAGAAATAGGAGAGAATTCCATAAATATGTGCTGCTATATCCTAAGTTGCTTTCTATTTCTTTTTGACATGACTCCAGCAACAGAACTTCACAAATTCAAAGAGCAAATGGAAGCACAGTCTTCTGCTTTCTTTCTTTCATGCTGTTGGACTTGGTAGGAACTGGAGCAGGCAGCTATCCCTGACATTGAGGTAACTGGCTAAGGATGTCAGATTAACGAGAAAAGGAACACTGATCTCCAGTACCTACATCCAGTCAAATTACCTCTGGGTTGTTTATGTTTGTACTGCTTGGTGCAAGGGATATAAGCTTCTCTCTTTAAAATCACTGTTATTTGATGTTTAGCACCACCACAAAACTGTAATGTAATATGTGAGAAAGGAAAGGGGTTAGAAGTAAAATAACCCTTTCCTGTTTAGAGTTGAAACAGAGTCTGATGGGAAGACCTGTGTGTGCAAGCACAGAAGACACAGAGCAAGGGAGCTTCCACTCAGTGCCGTGGACGGATGGCAGCTTTGCCTTGCAGGCTCTTCTGTAGTTGAGTATTTTCCAGTGTAACCTTTTCAAGTCATTCTTGAAGGTATTGTCACAGGAGACAGCATAGAGAAGGAATACAAACCACGCAAAGACTTGACAGCCACCTTTTCCCTTCTTTGATACCTCCTTAGAGGTGGCTTCTGAATGATCCAAGTGATCATTACGGTGCCAGAAATATCAGTGGCTGAGAGCCCTGATCATGGACATGTCAGAAGCAAGATAAGGTGTCTGACTTCACTCAGATGCTCTCAAACAGAAGGCAAACATAAGTGTATAGCTGAGATCATAGGTAAAGAGACTGGTAGGCTAATGTATTGAAGTGGAGTATTGAGATCCACTTTAAGAAATCAATTCAATGATGGAAGGGTTACTAGGAAGAGGGGGGGCAGTGAGGGGTAGTGGCAAAATGCAAGCTTTGGTGACATTTTGAATGAGTCACACACTGCTCATTATCTACCTAGCTGAGAGAAAGACATGACCTACCTGAGCTCTCCTCTCCACTTAGAATGGCCAGTGACACCCACCTCCTGTGGGAAGCCATGGGTGTTCTTACTGAAAGGAGTCCTATTGTTGGCTTCATATGTGTGTGTCCCATGTAGAATTTGGTATGTAGGGAGATGAAAACATGTAATTAAAAATTTTCCAGGTGTACATCAGCTTTTAACATAAAAGTCCTCTCCTCTGTGGCCCCATCTCCTTCACATATAAAAGTTCCTTGAGGCCAGGCTGATTCTGGACCTTTCCTTTGCTGGTCTGTCCCTGCTGTGGCTATAGCTTTATAGCCAATGTTTTTACATCAGTTGTGGTAGTTCTTATGCCTCATCCTTCCTTATAATTGTCTTGCTTATTTATATTCTTGCCTAAATCTTATAATCACAAATTCATAAGAAACAATAGACTAGAGTTGCATTAACTGTCAGTGAGCTGGAGGATTATTGAAGCTTTAAGTTACTAAAGGATGTAGGCTGGAGTGATGGCTCAGTTAGTAGAGTTCCTGCTGTGCAAGTGTGAGGATTTGAGTTTGATTTCCCAAAACCATGTTTAAAATAAAAAGGGTGAGCAAAAGTATGCTTGTGATCTGGGCAGTACACTGGGATCCACCAGACAGACAGCATAGCCAACAATGTGAGTTACAGGTCAGTGAGAGACTCTGCCTCAACAAACGAAGTGGACGGTGCTGGAGGAACATTTGAGGTTGACCTCTGACCTCCACACACATGTGCACTCACATCACACCAGTTTACACAATGTTCCTGCATACATGTGAATACATGTGCATATGTAGACACACACACACACACACACACACACGAATACAAGGCACAAAAGGATAGGCAATATTTAATAGGAAGAGTGAAATGGTTGGGGAGGGGATTATAACAAGAATAGCACTACCTGACAAGAAAGTACAAGGAGTGTTTGGTCTGTACGGTGACCTAGTTTGTCTGGCCCAGAAGAGAGAAGAGAAGAGAGGCATATAACAGACCTGGAAAGCTCCCAAATGCCAGGTATCAATCAGAATTCACATAGAGAAACCTATGCCAACCTTAGGGCTTACAAGTTCCTATGACAGACACATAATAAAAGCTGATTTCCCATCAAGTCTTGTGAAATCAAAATGGAGATTCATGTGAGAAAGGATGAAGAGATGGAGGTTCAGAAGATGTTAATCTGTCCGTACAATGGGGAAATGTTGCTCTCCAATAGAGACCTTTGTGAAATGTGACATTGTGTTTTCTGTGGCTGCTAAGCCCACTGGTATGTGCTCTGCAGGGGTAAGGGCTCAGACACGTACATTCTCCAACAATTTCCCCACATGTGCACTTTGTTTGATCAAAACATACTCAGCCAGAGACACATTATCTTCCAAAAATGGGGCCTATTTTTGCTGACTGAAGCTGCTGGGGTAGACCAGTTGGCTGTTTGTACATTGTACATTCAGTCTCCAGTTGCTTTTCTACTGTGATTGTCAAAGCTTGGAACACTGCAGGGTGCTGCAATTGTGCATAAGTCCTGCTGGCTGAGTTCCATCAGGAGCTATTTTAAAGGCTAGCAGTATCTGAGGATGTACAAACCAGTGTTTGCAGAATTACTGTGCCTGAGGTAAGTAGGCATCCGGGCTGCCTCACTGACTAGCTGAGCCTGAAGAGGAATCAGGTCTAGAGAGGCTGACACTGGTTCGTGCCCTGATCATTTAGGACACAGCAGGGACTAGAGTTCACACTGATTAACATTTGCTGACCTACTCTTGCTATTTTTTTCTAAGTGGTTTAGGACTTATTTGTATGAAGGCAACCAGCAGTGTGGTCAGTGGAATCTGCAGCAGTGTTAGTGGTGTCCTGAGAAGGTGACCTTTCCCAGAGTAGAGGAGACAAAAGAACTTTGATTACCTCCATAAGAAGCGCTCTGTATCATGAGCTAATGGGAATCTTGGCTCTTTGACTGCATTGGTTCAGGCCCATTTCCTGAGCTTCATTCTTCATCCTTCCTTTAAGGGGTTCAAGTGACCTTAACACACTTTCACGCTAGTTTTGGGTCCTCTAAGTGCTAATTTTAGGAACCCCAGTAGAGAAGTGAGACCAAGAAGAGAAGACAGCTATTAAAGAATGTGTTATCAAATTTGTGAGCATGGGCAACTGGAACCTTATCCTGCTGGGGATTTCTGCTCAGGGGACATGGACCTTACAGCAATCCACTCTATCCATCAATGGCTACTGGCCCAGCCCAGAGCTAGTGACTCTTTGTCACTGGCACCTACTCAAGACAGGGAGAAATGGGTTGTATGCTAATATATTAGACTGGGGGCAGCTGGGCAGATGGCTACCATTATACCAACCAAGATGTTCCATTTATATAGGTTTGCCATATTGATTTTAGAGTTCACTGTGGCTAAAAATGTGTTTTGGACATTTCCCCCTCACTGTTCATCTTTCTAGACTTCTCGGGTCTATCCCAAACCTCAGCTTGAGAGTTGACTGCATGTGTGCACAAGTGACACACATCCACATGTGCCTGTTAGTAAAACATTATCAACACACCTTTTCATTTGAACCTAACTTTTGACAATGTCAGTGCCTTTAAGGGGATTTGCATCATAAGCAGAAATTCTCCAAACTGGAGCCCCTTCAAGTCATTCTACTGAGCAGCCTGGACTGCGAGAGCAATGCAGGTAAAGCAAATACAATAGCTATAAATAGCAGGATACCATTTCATCTTTCATCCTTTGAGCATCTGTCTGGCAAGTCATAGAATCTGCAGCAATCGACAGCTTGATTTAGCAGCAGCGTCTGGTTGGCAGAGGTAAGCATTTTCTGACTTGATCTCAGATGAACTTGAGGGAGGATAAAGTGGCTGGGTTGTTGATAGCAGAGTGGTCTCTGGGAATGGTTACTGCTCTTTTAATGCCTCCCTGCATTTTTTATTATTTGAGAATTTTATAACACATAGATGATGTGTTTTGATCAAATCTGTTCATCCTATCTACTTCCCTCTAATTCTCCACTCAATTTCATGTTCTCTCTCTCTCTCTCTCTCTCTCTCTCTCTCTCTCATCTACTGAGTCCATTTAGTGCTTTCTATATGTTCGTAGATGTAGGGCTATCTACTGGACCATAAATATCCCCTCAGGGTCCGCAGTCCTGAAGAAAACTGACCCAAAGAAGTCTTCAGTTGCCAATAGCTTCTCTAACTATTGGGTGGTGGGATTTTATGAGAGCTCTCCTAACTATGCTTAGACTTTGACTGGTTTGCTCTTACATGAATCTTGTACATGCCATTCTAGTGACCATGAGTTTAAGTGTGTAATGCTCTTATGCTGAGGAAATACTGTTTCACTGCAGATGTCCACTACTGCTGTCTCTTAAGATGGAAACAGCAGAAGCTTCCTATATTACATGCATTTACATCTACAAGTTGGGGTAGTTGGAGAAATAACTCTCCCAGACTATAAGGTATCAGATAACAGGCTCAGTGCTGGGTATGGGTTTTCTCATTTTAAGCTGCTGGCCAGTGGTTACATAGATCCTCTTCTTCCACACAAACAACAGACTACTGCTATTGCTCATGGCTCCTCCAGAACCTCACTGTAAACCCTATGGTAGAAAAGTACTATTAGTAAGAATCCAAGCTGTGCTGGCCGTCTTGTGTCAACTTGACATGAGCTGCAGTTATCAGAGAGGAGGGAGCCTCTACTGAGAAAAATGCCTCCATAGGTCAGGCTGTAGGCAAGACTATAGAGCATTTTCTTAATTAGTGATTGATGGAGGAGGGCTCAGCCCATTGTGGGTGGGGCCATCCCTAGGCTGGTAGTCCTGAATTTTATAAGAAAGCGGGCTGAGCAAGCCATGAGGAAGGAGCAAGCCAGTAAGCAGCACCCATCCATGGCTTCTGCATCAGCTCCTGCCTCTAGGTTTCTGTCCTGATCTCCCATTGGGAATAGTGATGCAGAAGCAGAAGCCAAATAAACCCCTTTCTTCCCAAGCTGCTTTGTGTTCATCACAGCAACAAGTAGCCAAAACTAAAGCATTAGCTGTGTGGCTCTCTCTTGATCTATGAACTTCTGGGCAGAGAGGCAAGGCTGTTGATCTGTCCTTCAGCCACAGGGAATACAACAGGAAGGAGATCTCCTCAGACTGACTAAACCATGGGTGCCTTATGCTGTAATTCCCATTCTATGAGGGAGAATTTCTGTTGCTTTTATCTATAACTCCCTGTTTGTAATATTTTTATGACAGCAGATTCAATAAACCAAGTCAGAGGCCTTACAGAGAAGGCTCGATGATTTCTGTCTTCCTTCAGCCTTAACCAAATAATCACACAAATAAAGGTGAAGTTAGAGCCAGGGTAAGCTCTCCCCAAGAATGGCCATGTTACCACTGTTACCCTACTCTCTAACCCACTGCTTCTATACTGCTGCTATAAAGTCTGTTTTTCCAATAAGAGAGAGAGTGAGAGTGAGAGCGAGAGAGAGAGAGAGGGAGGGAGGGAGAGAGAAAGATAGAACAGAGTAGGAGGAAGAAGAAGAAGGGAGGGAAGGAGAGAGAGAGGGAGGGAAGGAGAGAGAGAGGGTGGGAGGAAAAAAGAGAGACAGAGACAGAGAGTTGTCCATGGATACATAACAAGCAAGTGAAGTAGTTAGAAACTATGCCTTTAAGGATAATATATAAGCAATAAATTCAGGTATATTCATCTCATGGGTTTCTTTCATCTAGAGAACTTGGATGAATACAGATGCCAATTTGTAGACCTGAAGCGACTTGGGGACAATGACTTTCACACTTCTGAAATCCCAATGGGTAGCACTTTGTGGATTATACTTGCTGTTTTGAAAACTAGTGAGTAACTCAATTCATTTTATTTCTTCCTTAGTTACAGGTAATCACTTTTGTTAGGTGTGTGGGTTTCTTGCGTTTTTATTTTTATATTTTTGGGTAGTGTCTGGAACAGCCAGCACAATGCTTAGCATTATATAAATGTAGCTCATTTGTTAACCGCCCCACCCCACCCCACAGCAGGAATGGCTGGTTCCAAGCTCCAACTCGAGTACCACAAATAAACATAACAGGGCGTTCATGCCTGCTGATCTGCCTTTTACAATGTAGCTTCTGGAAGCTGGACCAGACTAATCAGCTCCCCAGGCTCTGCCTGAACAGAAAGTGAAGTCTGGGCAGGTGATTGACTCTGAAGGCAATGGCGCCCCTGGCTCCTTTAATCTGTTGCTATTTTCTTCCTCCCTGGGAATGTGGCTAGTCATCAATTTAACACGTAGAGGTTCAGTTATTCAAAAACAAATAAGGAAACTGAAGCCCTTGCTCATTTTTATGGGCAGGGAGCATAAAGGCTTTCTTTATCATGTTTCAAAGGGCATATAACTCAGGGAACTGAGGCAGCGTGAGCAGCCTTCTCTGAGTCAGGTCTATTGATCAAGGAAGGGTTCTATGTCCTTGGGGCTTAATCTTCACTCTTCTAAGGGGAACCAGGTATCAGTTAATTGGTGAACCCTTTCTGGAAGAAGTGGGCCTATCTGTCTTGCCCCTCTTGATATGGGGAGGGGTCTATATCAGGGCTATTATTGTGTCTAGGGATAGTTCAGTGTGTCCAGTCACCCATTCCATCTCATAAGCCTCATAGAAGCTGCAAAGATTGGGAAGGCTAGGCTGTGTTCTACAACGTGCCTTTGAGCTTCCGTTTTCAGTGTGGGAAATGTGGAATAAAGTAAGTGTGGGGTCCCCGCTGCCCCCCTAAAAAAGCAAAGCAAAGAAAATTGACAATTTCAGATAATAGATTCTGCAAATGGACCCCCAGAGCAATTTGTCCGATGCTTACAAGCTGCCCACTGGGTTTTTAATACGAAAGGCAGCTTTGCCTTAAATAATTGGCTCAAATGAACAAGACAAAAAAACAACATCAGCAAGAAAAAACCTGAAATCGCTCCTGTGTAGACAGCAGCTGGGAGCAGCTCTGAGGCTGTTCTCCTGTTGTGTGTTCTGACAAATAGCTCAGAGACCTCTCAAAGTTCCTGCTTCAAAGGGCAAGCTATCTTTTTTCCTTAAAGGGATAAGATCGGGGGACATTTACCAGGTGTGCTGAGGAGTTCTATGTCAACTTGACATAAGCTAGGGTCATCTGAAAAGAGGGGACCTCAACTGAGAAAATGCCTCCATATGACTCAGTTGTGTAGCATTTTCATAATTCGTGATTGATAGGGAAGGGCCTAGCTCATGGTGGGTGGGGCCATCCCTGGGCTGGTGGCCCTGGGCTCTATAAGAAAGCAGGCTGAGCAAGCCATGGGGAGCAAGCCTGTAAGCAGCATCCCTCCATGGCCTCTGCAGGCTGCTGCCTCCAGGTTCCTACCCTGTTTGAGTTCCTGTCCAATCTCCCTTAGTGATGAACTGTAATGTGGAAGCATAAACCAAATCAACCCTTCCCTCCTCAAGTTGCTTGGATATGGTATTTCATCACAGCAACAGTAGCCCTGACTCTGACAGCAGGTTCAGGGTGAACTGCCTCCTATCCTGATTTCCCTTCTTAATTAAAAAATATTTTCAGAAAAAAAATTCTAGCTTGCTGTTATGAAACCAAACAGGAAAAATAAACCTTTCAGGTTAAGGTCGTATTTGCAGTTAATAAGTTCCTGTTTGTGATATATTTATTTGACCCATTTGCACCAGATGTGCTTGGTGTAAGGTAAGTGGGCAAGAACTATGTCAGGATGCATGCTTGTCCCTGATTGGACCTCATGGGAAATGGGGTGAATTATGGGTTTTGATATTTTAAACCCTCACAAAATGTGACTGGGGGCCATTTTCTGGAAACCCAGAGATGGACCTGGTCAGAGAGCTTATCAATCTGGCCAGTATTTAATCAAAACTTGCTTCAAATTGGGCTTTAAACTGTGGTAGTGGTCTTATTGTCACCGAGTAAGATTAATAATAATATGTGTGCACGGATGTGTGACTTCTGATGTATGGTGTGTGAGACTGGTGTGTGTGCTCTGGTGTGTAGTGTATGAGCACTTGAATGTAATGTGTGGGCCCTGGTGTGTGGGCATTCCACTCCTGGCCTCTGGTTTCCACTGAGGAGATCTGTCCAGCTTGGACATATCTTCCACTTGCCCTTTAATAAGTCCTCCCATCATGGAGTTATTAACATTTGTCTTCTAAGGAAAACAGCCAACAGTCAGCGGTACACCCGGCTGCATTTCCTGTATCCGCAGATGCAGGACCTTCCAAAGTGTTGCATCTATACCGAATGCTCTATAAGGGGCAGCATATCTAAACAGTTGGCGCTTACATAGAAAGAGTTCTGGCCTAGGCCTGCAGCAGCCCGCCAAGGTCAGTAAGACGCTCTGCAGCAATGTGTGCAGCTTGCACGTATCACAGCTATACACACTAACTGCTGCATCTCGGGACAATCATGTCTGTATCAACTGGTCCAAGACGGCCAAGGGGAGGTTAATAATCGACAGCTTTGATGTTGGATTTACCAAGCACTTGTCACAGCAGCCCGGAAGTGAAAACAGTCAGGCGTTTACCAAATGGTGGATGAATAGAGAGAGGAGAATATACTATTCAGCTGTAGAAAGGTATCATGCTGTCATCTGCAACAGCCTGGATGGAAACGGAAATCATGGTATTGCGTGAAGTACTCAAGGCACAGAAAGGCGAAGCATGATGTCACTCTCAGGGAGTGTAAGGGCTGATCTCAAGGAAGTTGACAGTTGAGGGGTAATGACCAGAGGCTGGGGTGTTACTCAGAGTCGGGAGGGGCGGAGGGGGAAGGCTCAGCACAGTAGCTTCCAGAATTTTTGTTTGTTTGTTTATGTTTCCAGTTTAAGTTCTAGAGAAAGCCAAGTGAGATGGACTGTGGCTTGTGGAGTCGGAGGCAGAGCTGACTGGGAGAGTGGGCTTGAGAGGGGTTGGAGCGGGAGGGAACATCTACTTGGGTTTTTTGAAACCCCTCTCATGTAGTTAGGTTGGCCTTGATCTTACAATGTAGGTAACACTGACTGTGAATTCCTGATCCTTCTACTTCTGCTTCCTGACTGCTGGGACTGTGAACATGAACTGCTTCACCCATTTAATGTGGTGCTCAGAATGGAACTGAGTCCTCTCTCCATGCTAGGCTCTGGCCCCTGTATCTTATTTCCAGGTTTATGTTTTTGATATCCTTTTCTAGAGACTCTCCTCCCCACTGCCTCATGCTGGACCCATGTGCTGTTGTGAAGAGAGTCAATGAATGTTACTGGCCTACAGGAGCTGATTCTAGCAGGAGCCATACATGAGATGGTAGGTGACCAAGGCAGAAAAACAGATAGGAAAGAGGATAGAGAGACTGGAGACAGGCTTGAGATGACGTTCTCAGAAGCATAGCTGGACATAGAATGACATTCTCAGAAGCATAGCTGGACAAGAACAGGGTCTATGGTTGTTTTACTTCTCTGTGAACGAATCTCATCCTGGAGTGAAAGGCACAGACTCCAAGGCTCTTCCATCAGTTTCTACTGTGTGAACACCTATGTTTCTCAGGGAATGCTTTGTTTTAACATGACACTCAGTGTCGGCATCACCTGAAGCATGCTTCTGTCTTAAATAGCAGATCTGACTAAAATAGGATCTTTGCCCAAGGCTACGGAATTAACGGGAAGGTTTTTTATTAATGTGTAATTTACCCTCAGGAGCCACTTACCCTCTGCAAGCTGTGGTGTCTTGGGAGATGATTTTTATGCCTTTCGAATATAATGAAGTGCCAAACAGAACCAATCACGGGAATCGAAAGACAGGCAGAAGCCAGTGGCAGCTGTGTGTGTAGATTAGGAGGGGTCCTGAGCTCTGCCAATGAATAAGACATTTCAGCCTTAGCCTCCAGTAGAGACAAGGTCGCATTGCCACTGAGCTAAGCAAGTTACCTGTGGCGGAGAAACTGCGCTGTGAGGGACATCTTCATCCTGGTGGGCAGTGTAGGAGCTGGAGAGGCATTCAATATCTTTTTGTCTCTTTTAAAATTGTATCCATCTCTATTAAGGACATTTTCAAAAACAATCATAGCATTTCAGCCAGGGCACGGGTAGCCAATCATTAGCAGTAAACAAGAGCTTCTAATGGCCCTTCTTGGGTATACCAGCAGGATCAGAAAGCCACAGTAAAGACCAGGGATGTCTGCATTTGATGCTTTGAGACTGGAACATTTAGAGTGAAGGCTGAAATTTCATTAAAGATGTTGTTTCTACCAACTTTTTACAAGCTGACCTGACTTTCAGGAAATGAAAACAGAAGACTTCACAATCTGAGGATTCATGGTCTTTCAGAAATGGAACCACTGCTCTTTGAGGAATACTCAAAAGATGTTGCTGCAATGATTTCCTGGTAGACCAGCACACCTACTTCTCATGGGTCAGGTCCCAGCAGGCGTCTCGTCTTAAGGGAGCTAAGTCTGTGTTGATGGTAGATGGGGAAGAGGGTATAAAGATGAATTTATAGTTTTCCCCCACACGGAAGCATTTTGTGACATTGGTGGTCATGCATGTCAACATGAGGAAGTCCCTCTTGGGCACCAAAAGGAGTCATTCTAAATTATCAGGGAAGGTATTTTCCCCACATCAAGTCAGCTTGGGAGACATTTTGTTATTGACAGGTATTCTTTTCCCCCAAAGCAAGGAAGTGTCTGCTTGCTAATTTTTTAAAGTAAAACAAAAATTTTCATTTTTGTAAAACGTGATAAAGACAAGTCTTTCAAACTATATGGTCCCCAGTTTTTAATAATGCACACATATACTTGACATCTCCAGTGCTTGGCTCTCTGTGCTTGGTCTCTACTTTCTGAAAGATGGTTCATATCCTTCATCAGCTCTTCCATTTCCCCACTGGGTACCTTCCCTCCTGGGCTCTGGATGTGAAGGGGCAGGTTTATCAGACAACCCTGCAAATCTCCATGGCTCTGCCTCCATTTTGGCTTTATATCCTTTCACATCCCTTTGAGCAGGGCAGGAGAATGTGGATGCTGAACACAGAGTTGCCGTCAGACCTGGCTTTGGTCAGTCCTGGGTCATTTTCTCAGCATCCACACTCCTGGGCACTCAGCATTTTTACGTGAGCAAGGCATGGTATACCCAAGCTCTTGTTTGATGTTTTCTGGTCATCAATTGTCCCCTTTTCCTCCTTTCATCTCATCATCTGTAAAACCAGGATGATGTTGAAGATTACACACATCACAGGACTGGAGCATCACTGTTAAACCCAACACAATAGTGTGTATTTCTAAATTAACCACGTAAATTAGAAGCTGGGACACAACTATAGATTCCTGTGGGACAATGGGCTATGTACAGACAGCTTGGTCTCCAGTCAAGTTGAGGTCTTGAACACCGATAGAACCTGATGGGTGGTAATTCCCACCTCATGTCTCCTGGACCTCTGGCTCTGTTGAAGTTACCGCCCCCACAGTCCCCACAAGAGAGGCTTGTGACTAGCAGTCACAATGTCCCAAGCTTCTGACCTTCAGGCTAGACTCCTCTCAATTACCTAGCAACAGCAAGATAACAAGCCCACTATAAGAGGGGCTGCTTGTCCCCACCTTGCTCTCTCCCTCTTACTCTCTCTCTCTCTCTCTCTCTCTCTTACTCTCTAAGCTTTTACCTCTCTTTCTCTAAGCCTTCACCTTTCTTACTCTCTAACTTTTTTTCTCTCTTTCCCTTCCCCCTTTTCTCCTCTTGGCCATGGCTGCTCTCTCTCTCTCTCTCTCTCTCTCTCTCTCTCTCTCTCTCTCTCTCTCTCTTCCCCCCAGCCCCCGCCTTTCTACAATAAAGCTCTAAAACCATAGACTGTCTCTGTTCATCAAGGCCTGCTGTGCTTGGACAATGGTATAGGCTTTCTTCTAGTGAACCGCTTCTAACCTCCCGATGGAAGGCCTTCCTGTGCTCCAGCCACAGACTAGACTTAGGACTTGCCTGCGTGGGAACCTCTCCTTCTGCCCTCTTCCTGAATCTCCGGGGCTGAGAGTGTCACACTGGGTCCCCTATTCTGTTCTCAGCTCCTCTGCCTTATCCAGCATGGGATGCCAGAGACTGAGAACCTGGTACTGGGGGCTGCCCCTTGTCCACCCTCTGCCGTGTGGGGTCAGTGGCTTCACACAGCTAGATGCCCACCTGGGGCCCACGTGGAAAGCGTCCTGCAGTCCTCTTGTGTCTGCCTGCCCAGAGCTTGGGAACTCTGGATGGCTTCGAGCACTCTCTCCCACTCCCTTCTTCCCCCACATCCACAGCCCCACAGATTCCCATTACACACAGATTGAAAAGAACTCCACTCTTGTTTATGACTTATTTAGATATAATTTGACTTAAGAGATTATGGCAAGTACTGGAACTCTTCTGGAATGTTTACTAGGTTATAAGAAAATGTCACACTGATGGTTTTAGTTGCTGGGGTGGCTATTATTCTAATGCTGACCAGAAGGAGTCTTAAGGGAGGTCTGACGGACTTTAACTAAGTGGTATTAATTAACAAAAGGTGAATATCCACATATGGTGGAGTGTGTGTGGGGGTAATTGCTTTGCCTTTTTAATTTTCAAAAGCATATTTTAGTACACCCTTCTGATTCTAGGAAAACAAAGTTCCCAGGAATGGGTCTGGGGAATTTGACCACAGGTCAGACTTGCACTTCGTATCTTACACCAAAAAGCTGTGCTCTGGAGATCTCGTTCTTGCCAACGACACAGGGCGAAACTGTACTGCGTGGTTAAGATACTGGTATTAACACAAACCATATTGAATGTATTTCTTTCTGTCTCTTATTTCTGATACAGGGTTCCATATTGTATGATGCAGAGAAGTGAGTTTAGACTATCAAAATGTTAGCTTGCTCCTTAAATACCAGGAAGCATTGATTTCAGTTACATGCTCTCTAACAAAAGGTTTATTTATTTGTGTGTGTGTGTGTGTGTGTGTGTGTGTGTCTGCAGGGGATTGAACCTCTTCTCACAGAGACCAGGAAAGGGCACCAGTTCCTTTTGAGCTGGATTTGTGATAGCATCTTGTGTGTTAGGTGGGTGCTGGGATCAAAGTCTCGTCCTTACTCTTATACAGCAGGCACTTTTAACTGTTAAGCTATCTGTCTAACCCTGCCACATACTGACATTGAGGTAGCATTGCTATCTTGGCTCTTTCTGGGCCCTGAACTAGAATCCAGGTCTCTGTAATGATGGCTTAGTTCAGCTACTGACTAGAGTTCCTCGGAAAGTTTCTAGAACATCATTAGGAGAGTGACACAGCAGACCAATCTCTGGTTTGCCTGGATGTGAGGCTGACTTCTGGGAAGGAAGGAAGAAGTGGGAATAGCCACAGATATACTTGCAGAACCTTAAGACAAAACAGACTTCAGGCACGGCTTGACCCAGTGTCTCAAGGATGAGCGACAGGCTCTCACCTTCCCCCTTCCTTCTTCCTGAATGTTTCATCCTGACCAAGTGCCCTTCATGTTTGTTGGCTTCATGGAAGACAAGGAGGCTTGGTATAGCTAGAGCTTGTGAATGATTGAGGAGATTCAGTCTGAAGGGAAGTGGGTCGCACATGGCCTTCTACTCCTGGCTAAGAGTTGGAGGTTTTTGTTCAGAGCAAGAGGGGAAGGCTTGGTGATGATAGCACGGATTGTTGAAGAATCAGAGAGATGGGTTGGGGTAAGAAGCAGGGATGTAAGTAATGGGGTGACTGCCAGAGATCCTCTGCTGGGGGAAGCTTTGGTGTGTGGGGAGAAAAAGAACCCATGGCCATTCATTGAATCCAAAATTTAGCATGTTGCTCCTAATGTTAGTTTTGCCAGAAACTCCTGAGATTATACTTATACTTTTTATGCTAAATTGTTTGGGTTTGGATATATGGAAACTCCCAGATACTGGAGAAAAAGCGGGGGACTAATATAATAAACAATATAGAGTTAGACCCCTAAAATAATTCAGATGTCAGAATTAGCAGCTAAACATGAATTATGTAGGACAAAGACAACACTGGAGGGGATTGAGTCATAAGAAAAGAACAAGGAAATATCAGAAAAGCAAGTCTGGGCTCTGTGAGAAACAGGGAAAAATGCTTTTATTAACATATACTGATTATGTCCAATGATGCATTTCATTGTGTCATTTCCTGTGTGCTTGTGGTCCTCTCTTGCTCCCCCTGGCTCGCTAATGAGGAAACACATGTGGTCAACACAATGTGAAAAGGCAGTCATCCTCCTGCTAGTCATGCGAATGGGCAACCAATGCCAGGTTTCAGTTTCTTCCCCTTGAATCAGCCAACATCTAGAGGATTCACAGTGTGCTGTGCTGGTGAAGGGGTAGGGAAGGCACACATCATTCAGTGCCAAGGGAGGTTAAATTTGTCACAGCCCGAGGGGCATCACCACCAACAGAAGTGGATTCATCAGCTTGCATTTATAGATTTACACACACACACACACACACACACACACACACACACACACACCAATAATAATTAAAAAGAGCCTATCAACTTGAAAGTAATGGCAGGGTATGGGAGGGATTGGAGGGAGGGATAAGAAGGGTAAAACTGCTGTAATTTTATTTTAATAAAAATATATTTAAAAGACTATTCCAGAGGGGGGAAAATTACAAATCAAACAAAGCACCTGTAAGTCTTCAAATGGTGGGATTCTCATAATATCTTTGCTATATACATTAAAATAAGCTGTTAGATAATGGTTTTATTGGTTTAGCAACCCATGACCTATACTATTATTGTTGATATCCCATATAGCTTGGCCTATATGTTGTTAAACAGACACACACACACACACACACACACACACACACACATATAGTACACACACATAAACAAAAGGAGATGTAGGGAGATGCTTATAAAATTGTTAGTAGTACTTATGTCAGGATGGTGGGCTAGGATGGCGTTAGAGATAAACTATATATAGCATTGTTGATCATGACATATATTTCTATATATCTGTTGAAGCTGTACATAAAGAATTTGCTAATATCCATTGAAGAACAACAGCTTTCTACCTTCTTAAGTTTTTAAAGCTATATTTACTTCCACTTCCAAGCTGTTTCTCCTCCTAATCCACTGTCTTCTTTGTTATTAGTCTTCATGACTTGACTGTTGATCACAGTTGCTTCCAAAACAGGAGTCCTTTGAGTTGGACAGACACCAACTTGGATAGCAGGCCAGCAGGCTAGACTACATACACAAAATATGCTACATGTTTACAGATGCTAATATATACAACTATGGCATATCTTGTTGTTAAAGCTGATGATCACCCTTAGGGAACAGCTTGTATTTTGCAGACATTAAGCTTCAAATAATCCTTGAAATCAATGTCATTGTTGCTGTTGTTTTGTAGTAATTTATACAATTCCAGATAAATTCCTACTGCAGTTCTTTGTTCATGATGTGACTTCGTAGCCCTTCTTTGTCAAAGGAACATGGATCATGTGTAACAAATATGGACACATTCAGTCCTCCAAGAGAATATTTGGTTGAGACATAGACATAGAGGGAGAAATTGCTTTATCTCAAGATTATTTGGTGCATACTCTTGTGTAGTGAATGGGCAAGTTGAAAAATCTGAGAAATTCCTCATAAGAATTGTAAGATGCTGGTAGACATCCCGTGGATTCCTTCTTTCTCCCCTCCCTCAGAAGTCAATGGACTTGCTTGGAGCTCCTGACGTCAGTAATGGAACTACCCAGGCTGTGGTGGATTTGATAAGAATGGCCCCCATTGGCTCATACTGTTCAATGCTTGGTCATTAGGGAGTGACATTACTTGAGGAATTAAGTGGTGTGGCCTTGTTGTTGGAGGAGTATGCCACTGGGGGGAGGACTTTAGGGTTTCAGGTACTCAAGCCAGGCCCAGTGCCTCCCTGTCTTCCTTCTGCCTGATGATCCAGATGTAGAATAGAACTCTTAGCTCCTCTAGTACCTGCCTGCATGACACCATGCTTTCTGTCATAATGGCAATGGTCTAAACCTCTGAATTGTAAGCCAGCCCCAATTAAATGCTTTCCTTTTGTAAGAGTTGCCTTGGTTATAGTATCTCTTCACAGCCTTAGAACATGACAAAGACACGGGTCAAATTCAGTTCTTCCTAAGAGATCCCCCACCCCCCACTGAATATAACCAAAGCTATTCTTGGGATGTGTCAATTTTAATTATTTTTCAGTTGTGTTTGAGCATTCCTGTGAGACACTGGAGAAAAACAAAATCTCACAGATTACTCTTCCATCCATTCTGAAATTAAAAAAAAAAAAGATAGGATTCCTGTATCATAAAATTTATGATGGCTGCCATTTAAAGTACTTGGTTTAGAACATGTTCACATGGTTGTGTAACAAATAGCCCCGAACTCCTTCACCTTCGAAAAGTGAAATTCTCCATCCATTAAATAATGCTCACTTGCTTATTTATTTCACAGGCCACTGGCACCCACCATTCCACTTTCCCTGTCTATTCAGTCATCCCCTGCAGAACTCATAGAACTGGCATCATATACATCTGGTTGTTTTGTTTTGGTTTGGTTTGGTTTTTTGTGACTAGCTTTTCTGACTTAGGATCACATCCTTAAAGTTCATCCATGTTGTTGAATGTTTAGGCTTTCTTTCCTTTTCAAGGTCAAATATTGTTCCATTAGAATGAATATATATTCAAAAGGCTTATATGTATAAAGTAAAAGGCTCACTTATAAAATAAAATGACTTGTATTCATCAACCCATTCACTAGTCAATATTATATGACTACATGACTAGGTGCTAAAAACAGTAATGAGAAAGACACTGATCTGCCCTGGAAATGTTCAAGTCGGGGATTGGCCACAATCCAGGGCAGATGGTTTACTTGAGCTGTATGCTAGAGCAACAGAGAAAGACTTTGACCATCCTTCAGGACTTCCTATTTCCAGACATCCCTTAGAACTCTCTTTCAAAACCCTTTCTCTTGTTCATAGAAGATCAAAATGGGTGAACAACTTGGCTAATCTTGATTTGCTGTTGTGAGCCTGTAAATCTTGCTTCTTTCACAAAGATGCCCTTTCTCTGTAGGCAACAGTTATGCTTTGGGTGGTGGTGTGATGTGTTTCTCCATAGGCAGCCTCAGAGCCCATCCTCAGTAATGAACTTCCTCCAGGAGACTCTCCTTCCTGAAAGTTCCATGACCTTCCTAAACAGCACCATCAACTCAGGATCAAGTGTTTAAACTCGAAAAACTGTGAGGGTCACTTCCCATTCAAACCACAACAGCCAATGTTGGCGTGGATTTCCTAAGAGGTGATGACTCATTAGAGGTATTATCTTACAGGACCACGACTTAGGATCTGCTCTGCCACTGACCAGAGTCATTATGCATCCTGAGTGGTTTGCATTTTGGTCATTGGAAACACAAGGTGAAAGTCTCTGAGCCGTACATTGTTCTACTGAGACAGTCAGACATTTGAATATGTGAATATTTGATCAGCACAATCGATCAAAGGACCCACATGTCCAGGTCAGAATGGGTGAGATCTGTGTCTGTGACATGGGCACACAGCATTGGAGGCTGCTTCACCTTTGGGAGTTCTTGGCCTTGTCCTCCGATGTGTTTCTCAGCTGTGCTCCTCAGGCTTTGCCTCTGAGCTGATAAGCATGCAAATGTGACCTCTATGTAGGTAATAGGACAGGGAGGTGGGATCAGCTCCTGTCACATTGTATACTTCATTTTCTATCAATAGCTCTGTTAGTGCGCACAGGCTCTTGGGTTTCCTGAGGAATGGAGTCATTTATAAACAAAATGCTGTCATTTTGAACCATTAGAATGCATTATACGAGACATAATGGTCCAAAGAGAGCTGGGGGGGGGGGACGAGTTAGATGAGGTGGAGTGAGATCTTTGTTGCTCTGGGTCCCTTGGGATTTACCCACCGTGATGAACTCAGCCTTCCTATCATCCAAAACAAAACTAATATAAGCATTCTTTCTCTGAGCAGGAAAAAGAAATTATTGTTAGATTCCTTGAGATTGAGCAATTTGCAATCTCGTTTGTGAATGTGGTAGGATCTGGTTATTTTAAAATTTTCTGTCAGATGGTATGTATGTAAAGCAAAGCCTGCCCTCATTGTTTCTGCTGTAAGGATGGGGTGAGCAGTTTTAGCCAGAGAAGAACACACCTCCTCAAGTCCCTGTGTAAGAACAGCAGTTAATACAGAGGTTCATAACTGGTCAAAATGCAGACTTCAGCCATCAATGGGTCATCGGTATTACACTTCTTCCCTCCAAAGCTCGTTACAGAAGTAGAAAGGCTGTAGGAGCCAGGAATTGGTGAGGGCTGGGACAATGTGTTCTAGACACGATAGAAGCATTGTACTTGTGAACTCATAGAAGCTGTGGCTGCTTACACAAGATCAAGTCAGTCAATACTCCAGCATGGGGAGGGGTGGGGAACATGGTCTCACCCCAAATGAGAAGTTAATCACAGTTGATGAATGTTGGGAAGGGTGGGGTGACTGGATTCCAGTGAATAGCCCTATGCTTATGTGTGTATGGGCATCACACATTAGACTTAGTGGCTTGAATGAAAACAGAAAGAAAAGCTGATGTGAGCTTGCAAGGGAGGTGTGGGATAGGGGAGTCTGGGATGAGCTGGAGTGGGGATGATGAGAAAATATGATGTAAATACATCATATACATGTATGAAATTCTCAAAGATTCTCTATTTAAAAGGGAAATAAAGGACTAAATTACTCAGTAACTAAGAGCATATATTGCTTTTACAGAAGTTCACAGCATCTAGATTAGATTGGTTACAACTGCCAGTAACTCCACCTCCAACTCTGATGCTCTCTTCTGACCCCCATGAGCATGGCATTCAAGTACACACATGTACACACACACACACACACACACACACACATTTGAAGTTTTTAAAAAATAAATTTTACAAGATACAAAGAGATGGAAGACTACTTCTAATACTCTAGACCTGGGTCTGTAGGCTAACTGTACCTGTAATTCTTGTTTTGTCTGTGGGAGAGCGAGAGTTGAGATGGGGTGTTGCATTAGTTGGGGTTTTCTAGAGGTCCAGAACTTACAGAAGGTCTCTCTATATTGAAGGAATTTTAATAGTGACTTACAGACTATAGGCCTACTAACCCAACAATGGTCAGCTGAGAATGGGAAGTCCAAGGATCTAGTGGTTGCTCAGTCCCATGAGGCTAGCTGTTTCAGCTGGTCTTCTGTAGAAGTAGATTCCAACATATGTGCTGACAATTAAGAGCAAGCTATTGAAGAAGAGTGAATTTTCCTTCTTCCAATGTCCTTATGTAGGTCTCCAGTAGAATGTATGGCCCAGATTAAAGGTGTGTACCACCAATCCTGGATCTAGGACCTGCTTTGTCCCAGGCTGATCTTGAACTCAGAGATCTCCTTGCCTTAGTCTCCTGGGACTAAAGGCATGTACTCCCTTGCCTGGGTTTAAGCTTTTCATGCCCACTATGCCGAAAGATCTCCATGCCAAGATCCAGGTCAGACACCTGTGTCTTCCAGCCTCAAGATCTGGATGGCAGTTCATTCCAGATATAGTCAAGTTGATAACCAGGAATAGCCACTACAGATATGAAGTCTAACACTGAATTCCATGTATTAGCCCAGGTCCTATGGGAGACAAGTGACTAGATGTAGTGGTTGGATATGTTTGGCTCAAGGAAGGGGCACTATTAGAAAGTGTGGCCCTGTTGAGGTAGGTGTGTCACTGTGAGCATGGGCTTTAAGACCCTTATCCTAGCTGCTTGGAAGCCAGTATTCTGCTAGCAGCCTTCAGTTGAAGATGTAGAACTCGTAGATCCTCCTATACCATGTCTGCCTGGTTGTTGCCATGCTCCCACCTTGATAATAATGAACTGAACCTCTAAACCTGTAAGCCAGCCCCAATTAAATGTTTTTATAAGAGTCACCTTGGTCATGGTGTCTGTTCACAGCAGTAAAACCCTAACTAAGACACCAGACAATACAAAAAAAAACGTGAAGGGTTCATCAGAAAATGGACAGAACACCAGAGAAGGCCAGGTGTACTGGCTAGTTTTTGTGTCAACTTGACACAGCTGGGTTATCACAGAGAAAGGAACTTCAGTTGGGGAAGTGCCTCCATGAGATCTAGCTGTGGGGTATTTTCTCAATTAGTGATCAAGGGGGAAAGGCCCCTTGTGGGTGGGACCATCTCTGGGCTGGTAGTCTTGGGTTCTATAAGAGAGCAGGCTGAGCAAGCCAGGGGAAGCAAGCCAGTAAAGAATATCCCTCCATGGCCTCTGCATCAGCTCCTGCTCCCTGACCTGCTTGAGTTCCAGTCCTGACTTCTTTCAGTGATGATGAACAGCTGTATGGAAGTGTAAGCCGAATAAACCCTTTCCTCCCCAAATTGCTTCTTGGTCATGATGTTTGTGTAGGAGTAGAAACCCTGACTAAGACAAATTGGTACCAGCATAGTGGGGTATTCCTGTGACAAGCTGACCATGTTTTGGGGAGGACTGTGGAAGAACTTTGGAACTTTGGGCTAGAGGATCCATTCTGTGTTAAGAGCTCTGTGGGATGTTGTGTAGGAGTTTGGAAGATAATGTTGAGAACAGTGCAGAAGATGGAGGCCTGGCTTGTGAAATTTCAGAGGGAAAATTAAAGACTCTTTTCAGGGCCATTGATAGTTTGATTGTGAAGATTCTGTGGTCCTGGTTGGCTGGGGCTGAAGAATCAGCTGTGATTAACAAGATACCAGAACTAGTAAAGTGAAACCTTTGTATTACTGGGACTATTGATGCTGGTTAGCTGGAGCTAGGAAATTAGTGGTGATTAAGAAGAGACTAGCATCATTGAGGTGACATCTTATGGGAAGTGTTTTCTGAAAGCACAAAGAGGCTGTGTTCCAGAGATAGCCAAGGTTGTACTCCTGCTGCAGTGGGACTTGGTAATGTGTAATAGTTACCCAGGTGGTACTGGTTTTGAAGGAATGAAGGGGTCATGCAGAGCAGCTGAGGCTACGGAAGCACTGTGAGAGGCCATGGAAGGCCATTGGTGAAAGTGCAGCCTCAGTTGCAATTGATGGCCCAGGACTGAAGGGGTCATGCAAAGGAGTTGAGGCTTGGTACCATGAAGAGAGCCTATGAGAGGCTAGTGTTGAAGCCTATTTACAGTGGAAGACAGCAGCATTTTGGAGATGCCAGTATCATGGGGTGACTACCAAGAACAGCAGCAGCAGTGGAGTACAGGCATCTGCAGCCTAGAGGACAACGTGTGTGCTACAAAGGGCATGGCTGGAGAAGTGACCCAAGCCCTTGGAGGAGCCCAGAAGATCGTGAGTTGGATCCCAGACATTGGATGGTTGGAGATTGATTTTTGCTTTTGATTGTGACTGTGCCCTGATATTTTTCCCTCTTAAAGGAAGTTTTTTAGTGAAGCACACAGTTAAGAGACTTTGAATTTTAAAAGATACTGGATATTTTAAAAGGATTGAACTTTTAATATGTAAAGACTGTAGAACTTTTAAGTTATTTAAGATCTTGGGGATGAGTAAGAACTAAGGGTTAAGGCTTACTAGTGATGTATTTGTGTGTCAAGTTGACAAGAGGTCAATTGTACTGGCTAGTTTTTGTGTCAACTTGACACAGCTGGGTTATCACAGAGAAAGGAACTTCAGTTGGGGAAGTGCCTCCATGAGATCTAGCTGTGGGGTATATTTCTCAATTAGTGATCAAGGGGGAAAGGCCCCTGTGGGTGGGAACATCCCTGGGCTGGCAGTCTTGGGTTCTATAAGAGAGCAGGTTGAGCAAGCCAGGGGAAGCAAGCCAGTAAAGAACACCCCTCCATGGCTTCTGCATCAGCTCCTGCTTGAGTTCCAGGCCTGACTTCTTTTGGTGATGAACAGCAGTGTGGAAGTGTAAGCCGAATAAACCCTTTCCTCCCCAACTTGCTTCTAGGTCATGATGTTTGTGCAGAAATAGAAACCCTGACTAACACATGGGGAGAGTCCCTGCTCACTGAATCTGATTCAGAGACGATACTGTATGGTGGTTGACGACACATGCCATCATGGGCTGCCATGTGGTTTAAGAAAGGTTTGCTAAGGACATTTGGGAGTCTATTTTCTGAAGCCAATGGTCAGAGGAGTCCTACATCTCCTAGCAACCTGGTTCCCAATTGCTTCAGCACCTCTGAAAGCTTCTTCATGGAAAGGTAGCCCAGCCTTGCTTAGTTACATGCCTATCATAGGAGGTCTGTGTTCACTGTCATGGTTCCATGATCTTCACCTGTTATTTCATGGAGCACTATGTGCTACCTGGTTCTAACATCACCAGTGCTGGGTACTGGGTTTTGTACCTAGTTGGTTTCTCCTGAGTACTATGTTGTATTACTTGTTGAACCAGATCATCTCTCTGCCTGGGTCGTCCCAACACATGACCATAAGTACACCATTATGTATAAAAATGACATGAATTGCCATGAAGCAGAACTGTTGTTAGTTAGAATAATCTGTACAATAGGAGTTGACACACAATAGGTCCCCAGTTGGAAGGCTAGATGCAGCTGTATGTGCTGAGCAGTTTACTCTGTGCTCCCTGCATAGGGCGCTCACTGTCCTGTTCAGGGGCATGTGATGGAGAACCTAACTACATGGTTCTGCACATTTGATCTCTTCCATACAAGCTTTCTGCTTTTACCCTGTGCAAAGACCACAGGGGATGGCTGTGTCTGAGTGTGCTCAGTTCAGGCAGGTCATCAGATTCCAGAAAGTCTCCGTGAACCAGAAGTCGATGGTTTCTGACATCTGTCAGTTCACCAGATCTGAGGTCTGGTAAAAATGCAAGGCCATGAGATGCTAACGTCTTCCATGCTTCCTCTTGCCTCGTGGGACACAGAGGAATGCATCACCACAGGATCTGAGCTTCTCTGGTACTCACAAGGTCACTTTAAAAAAAATAAACTGGACAAGGTCATTTTGCTTTGACTTTGCTGAATCTTACCCCAAGTATTTATTCAGCTCCCCTGGGGCTGTTCAGGCTTCTACCAACCCTTCCTGCATTGCATGTCCCTTGCTTCTGAGTCATGGCTTTGACCTTCTCCTTCAGTCTTGCAGGCTTACTCTTGCTATACATCTTCCCTTTAAAAAATCTTTTAAAAATCACATATAAAATGTGTTCTTTGAAACTTTCTTCCCTGTATACAACGCATTGACCTTATCTATCCTCTACCACCTCCCTCCATTTCTTCAGCCTCTGGGACTCAACAGCCCATCTCTGTCCTAACTTCAAGCTGTCTTTTTCATTAGTTTAATTATCTATGAATGTGATTATTAATAGCCCTTCTAAACCAGTTTGGGTTGAGTATATGCAAATTGGTATGGGATCTTTCTCTGAGCACATGGGCAGCCTACTACAGGCCATTCTTTCAAGGAAAAATGATGGTTCTTCCTGTGAGAATTCTATCTATCTATCTATCTATCTATCTATCTATCTATCTATCTATCTATCTATCATCTATCTATCTAATGTACACCTGTCCCAATCTCTCTCCCTCTGCTCCCTGTCAGATGTTGGTAAAGTGTGACTCTTGGATGAGAGGATAGGGATGGTGGAGTTCTATAACTGGATGCTCTGGAGGCAGCCAGGGAAGATGGGAAAGCAGTATGTGGGGTGTGTGTCCATCCCCTCCCAGACTGTCATTTCTCTTGCTGTTAGTCAAGTTTTACAGCGAGCAGAAGGCAAATGGCGTGTACAGACTTGGATAATGTTGGTAATTACAGCCATTACAGGAAGCAAGCGGGAGCAGCCAGCCTTTGTTCAGAAAATCAGCAGAGCCCAGCAGCTACTCAGTGGCATTTTGGTTTCTCAAAACAACAGCATGTCTACACACAGGGCAGGGGTGTGCTGTGTCAGAAGGTAACCAGACTCTTATGTTTCTGTTACTTGTTGGACCTTTTCTCTCTGGTGAAAGTCAGTACCTTTTCAGGAGTGTTAGTCCAGGGATATAGCTAAGAATGTGTACAGGGCATTCTGGGAAGGAAGAGGACTGTACTGAGTATCCTGGCTGCCTGGCACAGAAGGAAGTGTTGGGGGCTTAGAATTTTCTTCAGAAGAGGCCGCGTGCCTAGATCTTTGATAAGTTGGGGCCACTGGCTTGACTTTAGGTTCCAGGTAATTTTCAATCCAGAAAATCTCTTTCCTTTTGCATTCTGTCTATCTTTGTTTCAGTCATATAACTGGCCTTTCTGGATGGCTAGGATTTGGGACTTATATGTAGGCTATATGTGGACTGCAGAGCTGGTATGTCAGTTAAGCACCAAGCAAAAACCAATTTTTAAAAATGATCAGGGACAGTCATTCCAAAGGGGCCAGACACTTGGCCGTTCTCATCTCAGGGAGTCTCCTGAGACAGAAACACTTTCCAGTAAACCGTGCTTCCCAGAATGGATCTTTGCTGGAATGAGATCACCAAGAGAGCATGGTGTCATGGTCTCAAAGTGTTTTAGAACTGTTAGAAGTTCACTCATGAGCCTGTGGTTTGTGTTCACTGGGAATTCAACCAGCGTTAGAGAATACATTGTTTTAAAATGTGTATACGTGTGTTTGAGTCTGTATATGCATCTATGTCTATGCACTGTGTGCAAGCTAGGTGCTCACAGGGATCAGAAGAGGACACTGGATCCCCTGGAACTGGAGTTACAGATGATTGTGAGCTGCCATGTGGGTGCTAGGAATGGAACCTGGGTCCTCTGGAAAAGTAGCAAGCACTCCTAACTGCTGAGCTATCCCTTCAGTCCCAACAATAAGTTTTTATTTTGTTGGGAAAAGATCTCACTATTTTAATAGTATAATGCAATACTTAACACATAACACTCCAGAATACAGTTCACCCCAGAGAATAGAATGGAAAGGAAATTTACAGCAGTAGTCTGTCAGGTACATGATTTTTTTATGGTGATGTGTGTTTGCGGGAATGTAGGGTATAGTTAATGCAAGCTGATAAATGCTTGTTCTTTTTCTTTCATAGTGAGGAGAAGACAGAGAGGTCTCAAGAAACTCATGAAGAGACATTGTGGTCCCACGAAGAGACACTGTGGTCCCACGAAGAGATACTGTGGTCCCACGAAGAGATACTGTGGTCCCACGAAGAGACACTGTGGTCCATCTTTTTGATCCTGTTTCCATTCAGTTTTCTGAAACAATATCTTGTGGGCAGCTATTGTTAATTTTGATAATTTTAAAAGATTTATTTATTTATTTTATGTATGTGAGTACACTGTAGCTGTACAGATGGTTGTGAGCCTTCATAAGTTGTTGGGAATTGAATTTTTAGGACCTCTGCTTGCTACAGTCAGCCCTGCTTGCCCAGTCCCTGCTTGCTTTGCCCCAAAGATTTATTTATTATACATAAGTACACTGTAGCTGACTTTGACACAGCAGAAGAGGGTGTTAGATCTCATTAAAGGTGGTTGTGAGTCACCAAGTGGTTGCTGGGATTTGAACTCAGGACCTTCGGAAGAACAGAGCTCTTTAACCACTGAGGCATCTCTCCAGACCCAATTTTGATATTTTTATTCTTTGAACTTGTTTCTGTATTGCTGATAAATGAGCCTGGGACCTTGTATAAGCGAGGCAAACACTCTGCCATTTAGCTATATTCCTAATCTTTGATTTATGTATTGGCCAAACAAAATGACCCCCTTTCAGGAAGTCCCTTGAGGTTAGAGGCTCACATAAGGATATGTGTTGCTTGCAGGATTGTGGAAAGCCTAGAGGGATGGGCTCTTGGCTCTCAGAAGAAAGTAGAGGTAGTCGAGGAAGTTCAAGGTAAATCAAGGAAGTTAGAGGTAAATCGAGGAAGTTCGTATTTGTTTGTTTGCTTCTGGAACCTCCAAGAGCAAGTCAGTGTCCCCACAACCACAGTCCAAAGATCAACAGGTCAGAACTATCAGTTTCCTTCTGTCTCTCTCTGAGCCCACAGAGCTGGTGGCTGGCTAGTGGGATGTGGAGCGCCATAGCTGTCATCATTGGTGTGTTTCAAGAATGCAGATGACTGGCTGTCCCTGGGCCTCCTTTCTCCATCCTTGCTGGTTCCCAGGAAAGCTGTCCATCAGCGGGGAGGCAGCTGGCTGCACATCACAGTGGTCTCTGGATTTCAGTGAGGTTCTCATTGATGGAACCTCAGACACAGATCCTCTGCATGGGCGTCTTAGGATGGATTTTTAGGTCTTTTGGTCTCTGAACCATAAAGACACACCCAGAGAACCCTGCTCCTGGGTTGTTTTGTTTTGTTTTGCTTTGCTTTGCTTTGTTGTTGTTGCTGTTGTTATTTTTTTCTTTTGCTCAAAGTACAAAGAACCCTGTTGGGGCTCGAATTCCTGCCTCATAGTTGAATCTTTGCCTGGCCATAGACAGCAAGGGCCAGGAATGTGTGTTAACATTCAGGCATACAGCCTCTTTCATAACTCTCATAACGAGGCTACACTTCCCTGGACTCTTTTGGTAAATGCTTTCAATCCCGTGAGAACTATCACACTATCTATCCTGTGTCACAGACCACTCCTCATTTCATCAGCCAGGTTGATTAAACAGAACAGTGGATAACCTGGGAGGAAAACGTATCTCAATGCTATTTTCATCAGTTATTCTTGTGTCACTGTAACCATAGTATCTGACAGAATCAAGGGAGGGAGGGTTTATTTTGTTTGTGGTAATCTACTTTGAATGAGAACCATTCCCCAAAGGCTCAGGTATTTGACCACATCTTCTCCAGTTGGTGGGTTGTTTGGGGATGTTTGGGAATCTTACGGATGTTCCTTGCTGGAGGAAGCACTTCACCGGAAGCGAAGCGGGTTTTGAAAGTTTATAGCCTTCCTCTATTTCCAGTTTACTCTTTCTGCTTCCTGTGTGTGTGGCTGAGGTGCGATCTCTCAGCTCCCTGCTCTAACCCTCTGTGAACCCAAATGCACGCTCTTTTCTTTTCTCTTTCTTTTCTCTTTCTTTTTCTTTTCTCTTTTCTCTTTCTTTTCTCTTTCTCTTCTTTCTTTTCTCTCTTTTCTTTTCTTTTCTCTTTCTTTCTCTCTCTCTCCCTCTCTCTCTCTCTCTCCCTCCCTCCCTCCCTCCCTCCCTTCTCTCTCTCTCTCTCTCTCTCTCTCTCAAGCTGCATTTTCTGGTCACATTGTTTTATCACAGCAGCAGAGAAGTAACTAACACATAGCTCCTGTTGATTGTCACAGTATGGTTCAAATGTTTTTGTTGTAGGTAGGAATACATTGTAGAGACTTTCCATTACAGCAGAACATGAAACAGACAGCAAGAGAAGAACAAAGGATTAGGAAACACCTCCAGAGGCTGTGTCTAACGATCCACTTCCTCCAGCCAGGCCCCACTTCCTAAAGGTTTTACAAGCTACCAAAATAGTACCATAGCGAGACAACACATGCTTGAAACAGGAAACATTGGGGGGATTTCAAACTCAAAATATAGTATCATTATGCTTCAAATACATCCTATTATTACAATTGATTAAAATGATTACAAGTTGACTCTACTAGGCTTGTATTAAAATTTTGTTGTATTAAAGTGAGTTTTCAGGTTGAATTGTGTCTCCCTTAAGAAGATATTCAAATCCTAAGCTCTAATACCTACGAGTAAGACCTCATTTAAGTTAGGATCTTTAGGGATGGAGTTAAGATATCACACTAAGCCTAGTAACGTTGGGAGGTATGTGCATTTGCACACATGTGTTTGTGTACATACTCACGTGTGTGCTCATGTACATATGCAGGGGTGGGTGTCAAAGGATTTCATCAGTTACTGTTTCTCAAATCACAGCCAGAATTTTCCTTCAAAACCTGGATTCTGGAGACTGAACCCAGGCCTGCACTTGTGATGTCAGCACTTTACTGATCGAATCATCTCCCAGCCTCAGTGACTTAAGCTTATCCGAGAAAGCAGGTGGAGGTCAGGAGAGACACACAATGGGAGGACTGCCATACAAAGACAGAAGTGGAAGCTGGAGGTGAGGATGCAGCTGCAGGACAAGGGATTTCACAGTGATGCCCACTGTCCAAAGCAGGAAGCAGCGCGAGGAAGGATTCTGTCCTACAGCTCATGTTCTGACCTTCATAATGAAGGCAGAATAAATTCCTGCTGTCTTAAGCCACCTGCTCTGTGATGATCATTTATGATATCTGATCATCTATTATGCCACTCACCTCATCACCAGACACATATATTTTATTAAGGTTTCTAACATGACATTTCTCATTTCTTTGGCATACTTTCAGAAGTATGTGTCTTTACTTCATCACTCAGCTTATTTGGTAGTGGCTCAGCGAGCCCTCCTTGCCTGGTTCAGTCTCATCACTCTGTCAAGTACCCAGCTGTCACTATTAACTAGCCATTAGATCATTAACTATTAGTAGCCAAGATCGCTTTCAGTATTGCTGCAACGAGCCCTTTGTGATGGTTTGTATATGCTCGACCCAGTAAGTGGCACTATTAGAAGGTGTGGCCCTATTGGAGTAGGTGTGTCACTGTGGGTGTGGGCTTAAGACCTTTATCCTAGCTGCCTGGAAGTCAGTATTCTGTTAGCAGCCTTCAGATGAAGATGTAGATGAAGGAAAAGGAGAAGGAGAAGGAGAACTCTCAGCTCCTCCTGCACTATGCCTGCCTAGATGCTGCCATGTTCCTGCCTTGATGATAATGCACTGAACCTCGAACTTGTAAGCTAGCCCCAATTAAATGTTGTCCTTGTAAGAGTTACCTTGGTCATGGTGTCTGTTCACAGCAGTAAAACCCTAAGACAATGACCAACTTAAAGTTGAGTTTATTTTGACTTATGGTCCCAGAAGGATGCAGCCCATGGTGGTAGGAAAGACAAGGCTGGCAACAGGAAGGGCAGCAGGAAGGGCAGCAGGAAGGGGAGCTGGAAGGGGAGCTGGAAGGGGAGCTGGAAGGGGAGCTGGAAGGGGAGCAGGAAGGGGAGCTGGAAGGGGAGCAGGAAGGGCAGCAGGAAGGGCAGCAGGAAAGGCAGCAGGAAGGGGAGCTGGCTGATTGCAGCTTCCATCCATACATGGGAGATCGGGCAGGGGATGGAGTGAGGCTGTGGGTCCGCACAGCCTGCCCTAGAGACCTTCTTCCTCCTGCAAGACTCCATCCCCTGAAGGGTTGAGATCCTCTGGCATTTCCAACAGGGCTGCTCCTCTCTTCCCTCCTTTCCTTCCTCTCTCTCACCAGGCCGATTCCACAACTTTCCTGTCAGACTCCACCTTCTCATTGAGGGTATTTTTCTGTCTCTCTTCCACCACTTCCTTCCTTGAAGTCTGAGGTTTAATTATGGAAGCAAGTTTAGAGTTTGTCAAATGTGGCTATGAAATTGACTGGGGCTGGAGATTATCCATTGTGACCTGACTTACAAAAGGGGAAATAATAAGAAATATCAGAGAAGATACTAGAAACAAACATTATGTCCATATCCCATGACTCACAGTGTCTGTACATTAAAACGCTCGGGAGGGGGGGGTGATCTTGAAAGTTGGGAGAATGTGTGAGTGAGATGTGTGTTAGTTTATATACCATGTGGTAATTATTTATAACGCACTGACATTTTAGTTGCTAAGAACATCTTTCCTAGAAAGACTCCGAAGCTGCACGTGACATAATAACATGATAACAGTTCTCATGCTGACAGTCAATCAATACTGTGTTTTCACACTTACCAGGGAGTCAAGCCACATGGACTCTCCCACACTGAAACTCTGTAACCATGATAATTATTCTCTGTACAAAGAGACCAAGAGAGAATCGAATGGTGTTTTTGCTCTACATTCTTTACATAGACACAGCATACATAGGACATCATTTTGACCCTTGGATATGAGTAGAGAAAAATATGCCTTCCAGACAAACAACCTCTTACAAGGGCTGCCTGTGTCCGTTCTGATTAGCAGGAACCTGCCTGCATGGTTATTGATTGCCAAGCTTCACTGATATAAACCCCAAGACTGTTGACTGTATCTGCTCTGGGTGGAATGGGAATATTTAAGATGCTCAAGACTAAAAATGACAGAAAATCCTATTAGAACTTCTGTTTTGCAGGAGCCAAAATACCATTCTGAGGAAGTACCACGGCCTAACAGGTACAGTGATTCCCTGGTTATTGGTCATTGCCAATCAGCAGTGACATTATGTGCCACTCGTCTTCAATTCTCTGTTTTAGCTGAACTCCCTGGGAAAGTTGCATAAGCATCTGGTATCTTGTTAATCACAGCTGATTCTTCAGCCCCAGCTAACCAGAACCACAGAATCTTCACAATCCAAAATAGCAATGGCCCTGAAAAGAGTCTTTAATTTTTCCCTCTGAAATTTCACAAGCCAGGCCTCCATCTTCTACACTGTTCTCAACATTATCTTCCAAGCTTCTACATAACATCTTACAGAGCACTTAAAACTGATCTTCTAGCCCAAAGTTCCAAAGTCCTTCCACAGTCCTCCCCAAAACGTGGTCAGGTTGTCACAGGAATACCCCACTATGCTGGTACCAATTTGTCTTAGTCAGGGTTTCAATTCCTGCACAAACATCATGACCAAGAGGCAAGTTGGAGAGGAAAGGGTTTATTCAGCTTACATTTCCACATTGCTGTTCATCACTGAAAGAAGTCAGGACTGGAACTCAAGCAGGTCAGGGAGCAGGAGCTGATGCAGAGGCCATGGAGGGATGTTCTTTACTGGCTTGCTTCCCCTGGCTTGCTCAGCCTGCTCTCTTATAGAACCCAAGACTACCAGCCCAGATATGGTCCCTCCCACAAGGGGCCTTTCCCCCTTGATCACTAATTGAGAAAATGCCTTACAGTTGGATCTCAAGGAGGCATTTTCTCAACTGAAACTCCTTTCTCTGTGATAATTCCAGCTGTGTCAAGTTGATACGAAACTAGCCAGTACAATGTTCTACAAACAAACAAAAAGAGCATAGGCACACTGGTAATTACTCAGGCAACACGGAAGCTTAGAGAGATAAACTTACTTTAGGCATAACTAAGAATGGGTTGGAGGCAACCAAATGCCAGGTTAAAGGTCGGAGCTTCTCATTTGGTTTTGTGCACAGAAGTTCCCATCTCCTCTGACAGGACAGTAGAAGAAAATAGAATCTGATCCCAGAACTTCAGTGTAGTGGCTTGCTCTGTTATGCCAGTGTAGGAAAATCTGATATCCAGACACATGAAAGACTCAGGAAGTTGTCCTTGAGGCAAATAATAAGGAAGACTTGATCAAGTTTCTGAACCTGTGGAGAAAATCAGGGGGAAGGAGCAGGTACATCCAGTTGGAGATTTCCACTAGTCTATAGCACAGCACAATTAATTTGGTTGATAACAACTGCACATCTCAAAATATCAGACATCACCAATATTCTCAGCAAAAAGAGATGACAAAATATGAGAAAGTGGTCAAACCACTCACCCAGCCTGATTTTTTTTATACATTGCATGCATAGATTCAAATATTACAGTTCCCCTCAAAATTAATAATGTAAATACTCAATCTCCAAACCTGGGTGTTTATATTCATGTTTTTTATATTTATTTACCATAGGAACACTGGTTACTAATTTGATACAACAGATTTTTGAAATCATCTTAGAATTCTAAAAATGTATTTGCTTGCATGTGCAAATTCCTTCCCTAGAACTCTAGACTCTTCATCGACATGAGCTCTGTATGTTTCCTGCTCAAGTCTCTAAAGTTTACCATGGCTGCTTGATACATACCCTGTCTGTCCAATGTAATTAATGCTTGGTCATGAGCTGGCTGAAGATGTCACAGAAATCTTCTCCAAATTCCTTGACAATTGTAGAGGACAAAGTCATTTCATTCACAGAAGAATATGAAACTATCCCAGTGTTGTCCTGAGTAGATTGGCCCTGTGATGAGTATTCATAGCATGCTCTGTATACACCAATTTTCTATGATATGAAACAAGCCCCACACTGCAGGTCTAACCAATGCTGACAGGATACTCTTAAAACACTGCTATGTTAGAGCTCTGAATTTCCTTGTTGGAGTTGGAAGGGGGCTTGCTTGTCTAAGGTTAGAATTTATAATTGGAAACCCCGTTTTCTCTCAGAGCTGGCAATGCAGCAATGCTCATCTACTTTGAAATCTTGAGAAAAGAAGTAAATAACAGTTAAGCTAACTTGGCTCTCACTGGGGCGTCCGCACAGCGCACTGCTTTTAAGACAAGCGGGGAGAGTATCCACTCTACATGCAGGGCTGTGCACGCGTTTGTTTGCCGTCAACACATCAAGTTTTGCTCCTTCGCTCTTCCAACGAAGTTTTCTATTGTTCCCCATCTAGGGCCTTTCACTCTCTCTCCATACCAGATGGCAGTGCTCAAATCATTCTCAAACTGAATATTTTAGACCTTAAAAAAAATCAAACATGAAATCGCATGTATGGGAAGCCAGGCCCATTCTACTTCTTCCGCTATTTTGTGAAACTTATTTTTAGGATATATCGTCAATCTGGACATTTTCACAGATATTTTTATCAGTTCAGCCTGCTCCTGATCACTCACCAGTCTGGTGGCTGTGGCAATGTTTTAAAAATTCATTTTTTTTCTAAACAACAAAGAAACTAACTGCTCAGTAGAAAGAAGCACACTAGGATTTGAGAATGTGTATGCACACCCTTGGGGTACTCTTCATGGTACATACCAGCTACATTTTAGCTTCTAACTGTCTTTAATCTTCAGTGTCATTACAACAGGATTTGGGTCCCTGAAGACAGAGAGTTTATAGCTCAAGCCCAACCCCCATAGCACTAATGGAATGTTTGCGTGAGACAGCAACTGGAAGGTTATTTAAAAGTAGATCAGAGCAAAATGTTGGTTTGTTACATGAAAGTCAAAAAGCCTCCTGCTCAGAGATAGGAAGGTAGAATGAGATAAAAATAATAAAAATAATCATTTAGAAGGGATATACTTATTCGTACCGTGTACCGGATCAGGAGTTCTTCTAAGTCCTTGGAATCACATGACCTCATGGTGATATTATAATGTTCATTCTGCACATGGGAAAACATGATGATTAGGGAGAAATTTAGTGGCTTGTCTGTGCTCACAGCAATTGCAGATTCTGGAGCAGATTTTGGGCTCCAGTGGCTGGGTATCAGGGTTGAAACAAAGTCATTTACGCCAAGGTCGGAAAAAACTCATGGGCTAGGTCGGTAGAGTCCTAACTCCATTTTATCTTTTCTTTGTTAAGGGTTTAGGATTGGTTTTATCCTGTCTCTTCTTAAGCATCCATTACATTTTCCCACTTCTTCACCACCTGATCATTTCCCTAATGTAAATGTTACACCATTTCCTTCAGCTAGAGTTTAATGCTCTGAGGAAGGGTCTGCCAAGAAGTCTTAAACCTCAACTTGTGGAGCTGAGATTAGGTGGGCATTAATATATGCACACTGAGGGGCTATTCCCAGCTGGTTGACAAACACACTGAAGGCTTCCCTTAGCCCTCTCCTTCCAACCTCTCCAACTTCTCTACTGTGTTAGTGTGTGAGCTGTGGTCCAGAAGGAAAGCCCAGAGCACACATGATTCAGAGCTGTCTGTCTTTCTGAATCTCTTTGTTGTTGCTAACACTACTGAAGGTGAGGTGCATGTAGGGTGGAAATGAGGCAGACCATATGCAAGGCCTCCATCTTCATGTGTTCTAAAGCCTCCTCTCCAAGTCTCCTGCTAGCTGGTGACTCTCAGCCTTCCCTCCTCTTCCCGTTCACATCCCACTCAGATAGAGAGGGTCCAGCGTGGAATCTTTTATTCTCTCTTGAGAATACTACTGTGGATGGAATTGTTGGAGCATCCTCAGGGAGAATGAAGCCACTAAAGACCAGAGCAAGGTGGGCAGTGAGATGGGAACATGGTTTAAATACTCTCCACAAGCACTTCCAAGTGGTAAGATGGACACACCTGCATTTTTAGGTGTCCCACAAGCACATCCAAGTGGTAAGATGGACACACCTGCATTTTTAGGTGGCCCCAGGCAGGGCTTGCAGCGTGACTTTGGTAGACCACATGCACTTTTGTCTATGCACCCTCAAAATACTGACAACCACAGGTGGTGGTGGCCCATGCCTTTAATCCCAGCACTCAGGAGGCGGAGGCAGGTGGATCTCTGTGAGTTCGAGGCCAGCCTGGTCTACAGAGTAAATTCTAGCACAGCCAGGGCAACCCAGAGAAACCCTGTCTTGAAAAACCAAGGGGTGGGGGGAACCAACCAAACAAACAAAAAATACTGACAACTGTACTTTATGACTATTGGTTTAAAAATGATATAACCAAATCTGGACTACATATTTGTCTTTCCTTCTGAACTTAGGAGAAAATGAAGTTTAAGAGGAGAAGCAGGCATTGGGCATGGGGGGGTCCTTATTTCCTCGAACAGGAAAGTCAGCACTGGGGCAGGACTGACATGACATTCACCCGCGTGGCCAAGATTTACATGAATTAAGGGCAGTTATAGTATCCCTGCTGAATTCCCGCCCATATCCCAGTCCATCCTGCTGCTAACACATCATTAGGTTTACTCTTTGTGACTTTCTCGTTCGGAACTAGATGGTGTGTGCTTCTGTATCTAGCTTTGGTTCATTTGTCTGTTTTCTTTTCTCATCGTAGAAGTTGAAAGGCTCATGCATACTGTGCTGTCTAACACAAGCTCTATTCTTCCTTATGATTGTGACTCATATTCCACTGTATGTGTGTGTCACAGTTTGTGTATTGATTTTTCTCTTGTTGATGGGTATTGGTACTGCTGACAATTTGGGGGTTCTGTAAAAACAGCAGCTTGGGCTGTCTTGTACATGTATTTGGTGAGCAGAGGTGCTTGTTTTTCTTGGGCATGCCTCAGAAATCTATGACATCTGAATCACTGAACCTTATGCTTACTGTGATTGTCTGGACTGGCAGGCCAGTGAGCTCAAGAAACCTGCTCATCTCTGCTCCTTCCTCATCCCACACTAGGTCTGCAGACATTATCACTACTGGTTTTTGTGTGAGTTCTGGAGATTCAAACTTGGGTCCTCAGGCTTGCCTGAAAAGCACATTATTTTTGACCAAGCCACCTCCCCAGATCAATAAATTTGTGTTTTAGCAGGCCTCTCAAACTTTTGAAGCATATGAAAGTAGAGAACCCCATTTCAGATGTACAGACCCAACGATGATCCAGCAGATGGGCTCAGGGTTTGCCAGGCAGATGGCATGCCATTTTTTCCCTCAGCTGTTGGATGCTGTTTTGATGACACAATAGATGGAGATAAATGCTAAAGGTAAGAACCAGAAGGTAAGAATGAAAATGGAGAACTCATGTTGACCCATCAGGGTTTTGTTAGACAAACAGAGCCACAAAGGGGCACACAGGAACTCCCAAAACATGCACACACAAATAATAGTTAATTTTATATGTCATCTTGTTCTGGCACTCCATCACATGACTAAACACCCACCCAGATTTTGCAGTTAAGGCATTATTTAGTTTGGATTAATACTTACGTGGTAGAGTCAGAGAAAAGCACATTACCATTCTCAAGGCAGGGAGGCCACACCCATCATCTGAGGACCCTGGAAGAAAAGCCTGATGTCTCCTGAAGAGGAAGGACACTGGGCTCATGCTGCTTTCTGAAGCAAGACTGCAGTGATGAGGAATTCCCGATTGCCAGACTGACCAGGCTCTAGCCCCACCCATTATGTTAGCCAACTCCTTAAATAAATCTCCCTTGATGATTTTGTATACAGCATAGACATATTTACATGTCTACATATATAATATATACACACATCCTATTTAATGTTTTTCTAGAGATTCCTAGTATACATACATATCTGGGTGGTTAGTCAGGTCACCATATCAAAGCCCCACCCCCAACCCCTGGCCCCACTGGAAGACTTAAACATGTCAAATTTGTTTTATCACAGTGCTGGAGATTTGAGCATCAAGATGAAGGCATTAACACATTTGTTTCCTCCTGAGGTCTCTTTCCTTGCAGATAGCCACCTTCCATCTCTCTCTCTGTCTTGACATCCTTCTCTTTAAGAGTACTTGCCAGATTAACGTACACCTAATCACCTCCTCTTTAACATATGCAGTTCTTCAAAGGTCCTAGCTCCAGTCACTTAACTTTTTATTATTATTACAAGATGTATGAGCAAGCTGCCACTGCACCTCTGATGGCTCACAGGTAAGTGTGGGAGCTGTCCCTACACACGGAGTCCAGTTAGCCCAGACATCCTAGATAATTTTAGAAAGGGCAGTAGGCACCCCAACTCAAAATGTCTGAACTTCCTTCTTTGAACAAGCGTGAAGGTCATGGAATTTGGGGTTGGAAGGCATGGATGTATGTTTTAATCTAACTCCATGTTCTCTGGAAAGTTTACCAAGTTTACCATCTCTAACATTCAGCGTTTGCTTCTGTAAAATGAAAGTATCGTTGTTGTGGGAAGGTGGGCAGGCTCACATGTGGGAACTTTTTGCTGGTTTGTTGTTGTTGTTGTGGGGAGCGGGCGTGGCGCATGGGCCAAAGATGGCGCCCTGGCTCTGTGCTAAAGCCCCATAACCTCGATTGTTTACCTCAGTCTCAATCATGCACATGTGTACCTCGTTTGAGAGGTTAGTGCAACATCTCGCGAGATCGTTCTATCAGCCAATCCTGCACGCTGCCTTGGATGTGTGCGGCTATGATTGGGTGTTGTGAGGTGACGTGAATGAATGGAAGCGATAAGTGTGAACAGTCCCAGAGTGAGAGAATGAGAGAGAGAGAGAGAGAGAGAGAGAGAGAGAGAGAGAGATGATTGATGATTGATGCTGATGGAGAGACTGAAGACTGACTGAGAACTGACTGACTGAAGCTGGAGAAGCTGCAAGAAACCTCCTAATAAAGAGAAGCGGCTGCAGCCGCTCTGAACCTGCTGCTTTTTGGAGTTAATGTCACTTATTCCAATCTCTGCTGGTCAGAGATTGGGCTCCGACATTTTGTTGCTGAAACCCGAGAAAAACAAGAACGCATGCGACATTTTGGTGCCGAAAACTTGAGAAAAACAAGAACACAAGCAGGAACGAGAACTCAAGCCGGAACGAGAGCGGACTGAGAAAGCGAGCAGCGCAGAGAGAGAGAGAGAGAGAGAGAGAGAGAGAGAGAGAAAGTGGGTGCTGAGAGCTGCAGCCATTGACGGCGGAAATTGCCTGAGGGCCGGAGACAGCGGACAGAACCAGCACCAGTGAGCGACCCTCTCCCAGAGCTCAGGAGGGGGTCAGACTGGTCCGCAGGCTCACAGGCGGTGAGGCCAAGGCTGGGTGCTCCAGGCCGGTTGTGGTGGCGCACGCCGGTAGGATTTGCTGAAGGAGGCAGAAGCAGGAGTCCTTGCTGTCAGAAGTCAGGAGACACGAGAAGCAGCGATAAGGTCTGCAGTAAGTAGCGGGAAAAGATATTTTTAAAGATATTTTTAAACGAGTAAGGTTCCCAGGTCTTTGGGATGAGCGAGGTTCCCGATTATTGGGACGAGGGTAAGGTTCCCGGATTTCGGCACCAAAATGTCGCAGCCCAATCTCTGATCAACAGAGATTGGAATAAACGACATTAATTCCAAAAAGCAGGTTCACAGCAGCTGCAGCTGCTTCTCTTTATTAGGAGGTTTCTTGCAGCTTCCCCAGCTTCAGTACACATGTGCATGATTGAGACTGAGGTAAACAATCGAGGTTATGGGGCTTTAGCACAGAGCCAGGGCGCCATCTTTGGCCCATGCTCATGCCCGCTCCCCACAGTTGTTGTTGTCCTTAAAACTAAAGACACCTAACTCAAACCCACTCTGCTTTGCTTTAGCTTCTGTTGATGGCTTAGGAGCAGGCCATCAAGCCACCAAGGGTCACCTATGATTCTGAGCTTCAGTGGTCAAAATGAAGATATCAGTTTGATGCTTTCCTCATTCCACAGGGCACAACTACTGCCAACCCCAGTGCAAGGCAAGCCCCAGCTCCCCAGTGATGTTTGCCATGGTGGTGGAACTGCTGTGTATATTAGCATCCTACCCCCGACTACACCTAATACAGAACAGACTCATTCTGCTTTACTCTCTGATCCATTTTCCCACAATTTTGGGATCAAATCATTTTTATTTTCTCACATAAAGAAAGAAGGGGGAAAGGCAATTAAGTTGCAAGCTGGTGCTCCAGTCTTTGACTAAGAGGCACACAGATAGGGCACTCAGAAACTTGAGGATTGTTTTCAGCTCCCTCCTTGCCTCCCTGACACCCTTGAGCTTAACTGCAGTCAGGTCACAGGATGTTTATGACCAAAACTGCCAGAGTCCTTTGCCTGTGACCTTTGCCTGTGACCTTGTACTCTTGAGAAGGAGTGTGACTCTGAAATCCAATAAATAAATAATTCTGAATACACAGTGTTTGGAGCACAAGATCCGGGCTTCCCTTGGAAAGAAAAATAAAAGGCTTTGTAGGAGTGGGGTATGGATCTCTAAATTTTGAGAGAAGGGCCACCTTTTTGTAAGCAAAATATCCTATAGTTCTTCCACTCAATAGCTTATATGTGAGTTAAATGAATACAAAGGGCTACATTCTGTCACAAAACTGAAGTCATAATAAAACGTCAAGTACACACGATGTCTATACCCATAGAAATATAGATATACATACATATGTAATTTGGTTGCTTATTGATATGTTTATAAAAAGATAAAGAGAGGGGAGATATGGTTTTGTGGATGTGTAGTCAGGCAAGGGGGCAAGGAGTGCCTCTGCGGGCCTATGCTGAGGTATCCCTTCTTCATGAGGGACTAGCCACAGGATGGTATAGAGTAGAATAGAGTTTATTCAGGGTATGGGGAGGGGAGTCAAGAGGGTAGGAGAGAGAGAGAGAGAGAGAGAGAGAGAGAGAGAGAGAGAGAGAGAGGGAGGGAGGGAGGAGAGGCTAGCCATGAGCTTGTGGAGAGAGGGGAGAAGGGATGAGAGGACAGAGCAGGAGCAGGAGGGCAAGAGGAAGAGAGAGAGGAGGGGCGAGCAGTCCCTTTTATAGTGAGTCAGGCACACCTGGCTGTTACCAGGTAACTGTGGGGCAGAGCTTAGACAAGAGGCTAACACTTACAGTATATCTTTATTACCTAAGAATCCATCATTCTTCAGACCACATAGGCAAAGTTCTAGATCTTATTCCTGATCCTCGTGTAGCTTCAGCGTTTGCGTTGCTTAGATTTCCTTGTGGCGTGCAACAAAAAGTGGTGATGTTGACTTTTAATAATAGAGAAATACGTTTAGTTCATGGGAGATACTCGTGTACAGTCCTGCGGCGGCCTTAGTAATGGGGGCCTCTTGTGCTTTATCCTTAGGGTGCATGGGCTAAGAGTGCCCCATGACCTCACAAGTTGGAGTAGGCTTTAGGTTTCACTCTAGAACACAAGTGAAGCATGCCGTTAACTGAAGGGGCAAGGAAGAGGCACCGGATACTAAGATCAAAGTCATCTTCTAATGTCCTGATTCTGAAGATGAGGCTCCGTCTCCTTATGTCTACTTCCATGCTGAGGCACGTGCCTTGGTGACTGCTCTGAAACTAGAACCAGATATTTCTGATCCCCAAACAGTTGCTTTTCCATCTTTTCCCTGTCAGCAGCTCTCTGTTCTGCTGAGCACAGCAGAGGACAGGTGGCAACCACTTCCTAAAGGGTCCCCAGGCTTCTGTTTACAAACCTCTTGGTTTCCAAAGCCATGACTCAGCTCCCCCGGGCCTAACCTCCTTTTGTTCCTCTCCGCTGTGTCCCTTTCCTCTGTCTCAGTAACTTTTCTTTGCTCCTCCATTGTAGGTGACCTTCCCAGGGAAAACAGGCAGATTGGGGTCAGGGTGTGCTGGGGTGCAGAGTCCAGTGGCCAGCAAACAGAATCCTGGGTCTGCCTCAGTGCTCACTGAGAGAGCAGGGATGGTCTGTACCTCTCCCCGCCTCGTTTCCTTTCCTTTCCTCTTTTCCTTCCTGTCTCCCTCTTCCCTTCAGCTCCTCACTCTTCTCTCCCCTGGTCCCTCATCTCTGCTCTAGATGTTGCTCTTTCTTTGATAATAATAGTCCCAGATAATGTAGCTTCAGATAGTGTCACCAACCAGAAACACCCAAGGCTAGCTAAGCAGGCAGCAAAGTGTAATTTTAAATTTAAAATTAGCCATCTGGACCTATTTCAGGAGTTCATAGCTGTGGGGTGGTGACCAAATGCTCATCCTGTAGCAAGAGTCAGAGATGTGTGCAGTAGCTTAGTGAGTTTTTTTTTTTTTTTAAATGTTCCTGGACTCATGACTCAAGAGAAAAATGCCATTGTTTCTAAAATAAGCACATTCTACATGCATTCTACACGATGCAAATGATTTCTGGATAACACAAAGTAATTTAAATATGTTTTAATTTTATTTTAAAATTACTCAAAGAACTTTAGTGGCTAGTAGGTCAGAAAGAACAGAGTGTGAGGAAAGGCTTTCTTCCCTGTTGTTAGAGGTGCTAATGTTTACCATGCAGCTGGTTAAGGACTAGGGGCCCTGTGACAGAGGTCAGTCACTGTGTGGAAGGAACTGGGTAAGCACCCGTTAGTCACTGTTTGTAGCTTTACCATTTCTATCATCTAACATTCTCTTTCAGGGGACAGTCACATGCCTGCCTCCTTCCCCAGATCCATCAGTGGCCACCTCATGCCTTGCTACTCTGTGTATGTATCGTGGATGGCACTTGGGACATCATCCCAGGTCATCAGGACAAATGAGGCTCCAGTCCCCCTTAGTCAGAATCAGAGCGGGAAGCAGACTCCAGCTTGAGATGTGCTGGGCTGCTAGAGCCAATCCTGGTTCTTGGTCACAGCGATCTTGTCTATAGCTCACTTCGATGACTACCACTTCCTGGGGGTTTAAGTGGAAAATGGCAAATATACCAAGTTATCTCCTGTCCCTGAGATTCCTGTGCTATTTATTCTCTTCACCTGGGGTCTGGCTCTGCTTTGCACATAATGCCTGTTCTTCCTGTAAGGCAGGCATGCATGTACTTGTCCATATACTTTGTTCTNTATATATATATATATATATATATATATATATATATATATATATATACATACATACATATATATGTGTGTGTGTGTATGTATATACGTATGTGTATGTATATATGTGTGTATATGTGTGTCTTAGTCAGGGTTTCTATTCCTGCACAAACATCATAACCAAGAAGCAAGTTGGGGAGGAAAGGGTTTATTCAGCTTACACTTCCATACAGCTGTTCATCACCAAGGAAGTCAGAACTGGAACTCAAGCAGGTCAGGAATCAGGAGCTGATGCAGAAGCCATGGAGGGATGTTCTTTACTGGCTTGCTTCCCCTGGCTTGCTCAACCTGCTCTCTTATAGAACCCAAGACTGCCAGACCAGAGATGATCCCACCCACAAGGGGCCTTTCCCCTTTGATCACTTGATTGAGAAAATACCCCACAGCTGGATCTCATGGACGCACTTCCCCAACTGAAGCTCCTTTCTCTGTGATAACCCAGCTGTGTCAAGTTGACACAAAAACTAGCTAGTACAGTATGTGTATATATATATATATATATATATGTGTGTGTGTGTGTGTATATATGTGTCTGATGTATATGTGTGTAGTGTATTATGTATGTGTATGTATGTATATGTATATATGCGTATATGTATGTATATATGTGTATGATGTATATGTATGCATATATGTGTACGTATGTGTGTATGTATGTATGTATGTGTATTTGATAGTACCTAAAATATGCTAAGCGTTATGGTCCTCTCTCACAAGTGCCCATTGAGACAGATGAACACAGCTGCTCTCTTATGTCTAGACATAGCTGTGTCACTGATTTTTAAGACTCTGTTGATAATGCTATTGATACTGACCATAGGAGGCAGGGAGCCCCCTGTAGTGGCTCTCTGTACCCCCACTGCACTTGTGTAGGCTTCCAGGTCTCCAAGAACTCTTCAGGAAGTACTTTATGGAATGGAGCAGTTGTACTCCGTGGAACGAGCAATCAGGCCAGCACCATAACTGGCAATCTCTGAATCACTCATGGCCCAATAGGAAGATTGTCCTTTCACATTGATTCCTGAACCCAAAAACTCTCATCCACCAAGTGCAGGGGCAGAGGCGGAGGTCTCTAGTGAATTTTTAATTCTCTCTAAGGTCTTCCATTGGCCAGTGGTAGTAATGATGTAAGCCCACTATTCTACATACAGAAAGTACTTAGAAGCCAGTGTGTCAGAGATGAAAACGACCCAGCACAGAGCACTGAGAAGATGCTCAGGAGAAGTACACAGCGTGTGGTCTCTTTGCCAGCACCCCCACCCCCAGCTGCAACTGTGCTGTCTCTCATCTGAGTTCCTGACCAGAGCTGGGCTTCCTCTGGGTGCCCTGCCCCAAGACAAGGGGCACTGTGGATAGCTCTAAAGGCAATGACCTTTGGTCAATGTCACCATTGGTGAGGGCAGGAGGTTGTCACAAGGTGGCAGGAAGGTAAAGACTCTTCAGGGACAATAAAAGGACTGGGAGTAAAGTGAGCAATAGAAATAAATGAAGGTAATTGAGTCACGGGAGGTGGAGGGTCCATGAAAACATGGGCCGTCAAGCCAGTCTGCCTGAGTGTGCCCAGCCTCACTCATTAGGAAACACAGTCAGTTTCCATGCCTTGGGGTCCATTTGCACAGGAATTATGGTAATACCTTCTTTACAAAGTTTAGATAACTTAGTCATCAAATCCTTAGACTAATGCCTCACACATTATAAACACCACAGTCCTTCCCATATAGAAACTTCATAGTTGTCCAAAAATGAAACTGAACCCCTTCACTCTCGCCAGGAGTCTTGGTGGTCGTACCCCACAGTATGTTATCTGGCTTCACAGTAGGAGTGTGTACATCTTTAAGCCTTGGAGAAAATGCTTTAAAAAAAAAAAAGCCAAAGAGAAACAGCTGTTTTGCTTTTGAAAAGATTTGCAGAGCTCACATCGTTAAATTTAATGGTTGGGTGTTCTTGGCTCTGGAGAACAATGTAATTTATGTCATTACTGCTATGAAGGGTGACTCTTTGGTGAGTGTTTCACTTTGGTTGCCTAAAACTCCTACTAGAACAAAGGAAGTGAAAACAAACACAGGAGCAGGGATGGAGAGGCTCTAAGGAGGGAGAGGGGAGATTGGTCCTTCCCTTCACAACACAGTCAAGACAACAGACTCTGGGTGATTCTGCAAAGTGGCAGAGAGGTGGTGGCAGGGATGGGGGATGGGATCCAGATCTTTGAGTGCTTCCTTCTCTCCCCTTCACAGTGTGAGGGGGAGAACACTGGAGTTTAAAAAGGTACGAGTCACATGACAGAGTTCATCCCATCAGCATATTAGAGAGCTAGAATTTGCCTCTATGTCTGCATGAGCCTAAAACCTATACCAAAGTCCTGGGTGTCCTCTACTCATGAACCAGGATTAATTTTATCGAGATATAATCATATAATTTACTTCTTTTAAGTATAAAATTTAACGATTGTCATATATTCACCGTTGTGGAAACACTACCAAAATCATTTTAGAAGATTTTCATAACTGTCCTCACTAAAAACTCCTACATCAATCAGCTGCTACCTCCCTTTTTATGAATATTTACAGATTCACAGATTAATTGAAAACTTATTTGGCAATTTTTATATATATGTAATGTATTCTGGTTGCTCTCTTCCTTCTCCCTTTCTCTCTTCTGTAGAGAACAGATATCCACCCTTGTAAAGGCCAGTTTCTGTTTAGGCAGTATAGTACTGATACAGATATCCAACATGGGCCAATATGGATAATACCAGGGGAGTTCTGATTCAGTATAAACCGACTGATACCAGATGTCCTATGTAATCTGTTATACACCACTTCCTAAATGAGGGTCAATTTTATGAGAGTTTTATATAACTGGCCTTGATGTCAGAGGACAGTACTTGAACATCCACTTTTAACAGCCTGCTCACACGTGTGTGCGTGTGTGTGTGTGTGTGTGTGTGTGTGTGTGTGTGTTTACATGGCTACTCAACATGCAGCTGTGTGCTGGTTGGTGTGTGTGTGTGCCTATGGTTATCTGTGTGAGGCCCATGTGTTCCTGGATGCCTGCTGACATGTGTCTGCCTATAGTAAGGTATATCCCTGTGGTAGTTTGAATAGGAGTGGCCTCCTAATCATAGGCTCATAGATTTGAATGCTTGGTCATTAGGGTGTGTTGACAGGAATTAGTGGGTGTGGCCTTGTTGGAGGAAGACTGTCACTGGATGTGGGCTTTGAGGGCTCAAATACTCATGCCAGGCTCAGCCCCCTCTCTCCCAGTTAAATGCTTTCCATCATAAGAGTTGCTATGGTCACAGTGTCTCTTCTCAACACCCAAACAGTACCTAAGGCTCTCCTCACATCTTTAATTTCCCAGCCTTTGGCAGCCCTTTCTTTCTGGCCCCAGAGCTCAGACCCACCGTCCTCCCATCCCTGGCAACCTTCCCCACCATTGCCACCCATCTTTTCCCAGACTCATGAGTTTTGGTTTTGATTTGTGGCCTACTTAGTTTAGCCAGGATCACTTGTGTGACAATTGCGTTGGAACTGTGTCAGTGCCTGGTGAGATCACCAATGACAACACAAGCAATCACTTCAGTTTCCTTCTGACCCCTAGCCACAGGCACTGCTAACTTACTTTCCATCTCTATAGATGCTCCTGTTTTAAACACTTCCTATCATAGGATCATGCAATTCATTTTTGATGGCTGGCTTCTTCACTTAGCATATGTTTTCAAGGATCATTCACATTGCTACATGCATTAAAACGTCATCTTTTTTTATCAGACAGTATTGCATCGTACAAACATCACATTCTAATTACTTATGGGTCAATTGATAGATATTTGGGTTGTTTCCACTGTTTGTCATGGATATTGCTGTTCTGTGCAATCACGTGGAAATTGCGTATGGACATGTGTTTACATTTCTCTTGGATATGCAGCATTGTATGGAATTTCTGTGTCATGTGTTAATTCTATGTCAACACTTGACAAAATGACAAGCTGTCTCCTTAGCAGCTGTACCCTTTGGAACCACACCACTGAAACTTGTAACATGAAAAGATTAAATGTTTATGATACTCAGGTTCATTAGGCTTATTTTCTTCATATAAGAGAAAGACATTTTCCACGGGTTCTTTTTTGTTTTTAGGACCTCTGCACTCTGCTCCAGTCAACCTGGCTTGCTCCAGTCAGCCCTGCTTTCTCAGGCCCAAAGATTTATTTATTATTATACATAAGTACACTGTAGCTGATTTCAGATGCACTGGAAGAGGGTGTCAGATCTCATTATGGGTGGTTGTGAGCCACCATATGATTTGAACTGGGATTTGAACTCAGGACCTTCGGAGGAGCAAGAGCAGTTAGTGCTCTTATCTGCTAAGCCATCTCACCAGCCCAGCACTTTGGTTGCAAACATGGGAGAAGAATTTGAGAATGGTGCTGCCAGCTGTAATGACGATGATGACATCACTGACAGTGATGGCCGAGGAGGAGACAGACCATCAACTAATGACCTCATCTGAGATTAGAAACTGTGACTTTCCCAATTGTGTAAGGAGTCAGAAATCCCAAGTCTTCAAGTCAACTGCAGAATGCTTCCCTTTAGTTGTTATTGGAAGCAGTGTGTGTGTGTGTGTATATGTGTGTGTGTGTTCAAGAGCACTGTAAAGGAACGATCTCTCTCTACAGAGTAATGAGTCTTCTGTAAATTGTCTTTGGGAAGTTAAAATGAAGTTGAGTTTGTTTTGATTGACATGTTTCTGGAGGTGAAAAATGAGATTCATTTTCCAGAGCACAGCTGCCAATCCCACTCTCCCCCTTCAAAGTTAACCCTCTGACCCTGGGCAGAGGAGAGGCACACCCTGCATCCATCCACTTGACTCTTACTGAAATGCCTTGAAATGACTCTAAAAGCCACTTGGACACCAAGTTTATCTGAAGAACAAAAAAAGATGGAAGTTTACATTGAGAAGGAATGGAAGCTGCACACAAAGGAGTCGTGGGAGGCACGAGTTATAAGAAAGTTGAAAACAGAAAAGAAGAACATGTAGAAGACAAGTACTTACTGGTCAGATGGTTGTGATGGTGGTGGTGGCAGTGGCAATGGTGGTGTTGGTAATGGTGGTGATGATTGTTGTGAAGATGGTGGTGGTGACCGGTGATCTTGGTGGTGAAGATTATGATGGTGATGGTGAAGATGGTGGTGGTGATGGTAGTAATGATGGTTGTGAAGACTGTGGTGATGATGATAATGGTGATACATTTTTGTTGTCTTAGTACATTTTCTATAAGTTCATGAAACTTTGAGACTAAATAAATCATAAATAAAAGAGATTAATTCTGACTCATGGTTCTGGAGATCTAAGCATATGATTGGTTTCCAGTGCTGATGTCATGGCAGAAGGGCTGTGTGTGTGTGTGTGTGTGTGTGTGAGAGAGAGAGAGAGAGAGAGAGAGAGAGAGAGAGAGAGAGAGAGCTTGTTTTATAACAACCTGATCATGTGAAGAATAACAAATGCAGATCTCTGAGAGGGGGTACTCACTCACTACCTGGAGGCAAGGGTTATGACATAGTGACCTCTTAGGGACCCTCCTTCCTTTTGACACTGTCATGTTGGCAATCACATTTCAACATGAGACAAACCATTTCAAGCAATACAATCTGTGATAAAAAAATTAACCTTGCCTTTTCAGGGTGAAGAGGTTCAAGTAATCCTGAGAAGTTCTGGTGACAATGACAACAGACTGGGCTCATTCAAGCGAGTCTTCTTAAATCCCAAGAGAATGAGAAATATCACTAATCTTTCTCCCTGTGGAGAAAAGGCTGTTGAACAAATAACACAGGACAGAGACACCAGACTCTACACATGGGACAGAGATGCCAGACTCTGCACTTGCAATTCTGGAAGCTGGAAAACAGAAAAGTCTGCAGAGGTTGGGAAAATGGGAGACATATCATTTAAATGTGAGAAAAGAGAAAACAACTCTTATATACACTAGACCCCATGCCGTTTAACAACACACTTTTATTACAATAATAGAGAAATTATTCCAGCAAAAAATTAAGGGCAATGCTGATCACAGAACGAGAGAGGAGAGGAACACATGAAGCAGCAGTGAGCGATGTTTCTTAAAGTGTATAATCAAGCCTCAAGGAGGATGCTGATGTATGTGAAATGTCTTCCCTATGAGAGGAGACAAACTGAGCATCTCTCTGTGGAAGAGGAGCTGGGTTCCCAGGCCACCAGCACTGGTTAGTAACTACCAAATGAGTATTTAAGTTAAGAGTCCAGTTGTAAATAAGTCTTAAATTGGGTTGGGACTGAAGACCGTCACTGGATACTTTCCCAGGCCTGGATCCTTGGCTGTGTTTTAAGTTGACAGAAGGTAGGAATGGTGGTCACGCCTGAAACTTTAGACTGGAGGTTGGAGAAAGATATGGAGTTTGAGATCAACGTCAACCACACAGTGAAGCCACCTGGGCTATGTGAGGCTTTGTTTCAAAACCAACCCAAACCAACCAACTGACCGACCGACCGACTGACCGACCGACCAACGGACTAACCAACCAAACAAACAAAGCAAAGCCAAACCACAAAAAGAGAAACCAGTAACCTTCAAAACGGTGTGAATGTAATAGGAGGCCTTTACTTTGGTTGGATTTGGTGGTCTAGAGTACAGATCAATACAATTCTTAATAACATTACAACTACATTAAACACACAGACAGACAGACACCCCTACTTATGGATGGTGTTGTGACATAAACCGGAATGCTTTTAGATGAAAAACGAATACAGATTGAAGAAATTACATAGTTAATTTCCAGAGATAAGATAGATTTTGAAAAAGTAGTAATAAAGCAAATTAAGGAGCTCCTGTAAGAATCAACAACAGGAAAATAGACTGTAAACACAGACACAACAATAGAACAAAAAATACTAATCAAATCACAAGGGAAGTGAAAGATACTTTTTTTAAATCAAAAACTGGTAACTTAGAATTTTATAAATTCCATGTTGTCAAAAAAATTAGTTCAACTAAAATGAAATGGTCAAGAACGGTAGAAAATAATGTAGTAAGGAAAAATAGTTTAAGCAAAGTAGAACAAAGAAAAGGAAAAGCAGGTACAGAAACAGAATCCAAATAGAGAATAATCTGAGAGGCATTGAAGCCCATGAGAAAACAATAAAAGATACAATGTGCAAAACCGGTGTGGTGATACATTCTATCTCTCTAAATGACACTGCAGAGAAATATAAACTAACAGCACAAAGAGACCTAAAAAATCCAAAGTCCTAGAAGAGACTTAATATATTTTGCTCTAGGTAGCTTTGACTGTAAACTTGGCACAGCCTAGAGAAAGGGGTCTTAGCTGAGGGACTTGCCCAGGTCAGTCTGGCCAGTGGGCATGTCTTTGAGGGGATTATCTTGACTGTTTACTAATGTAGGAGGGCTTGCCCGCTGTGGGTGATACCATTCCTTGGGCAGGAGGTCCTGGAGTGTAGAAGAAAGCTAGCTAAGACTGGGTTTATGAATTACCCAGCAAACAGCATTCCTCCACAATTTCTGCTTCAAGTTCCTGCTCCTGTTCTGGTCCTCATTTTCCTCAAGGATGTACTATAAATCAAACAAAGGCATTTCTCCCTTCGGTTGCTCTTAGCCCAAGTGTTTTATCACAATAAATGAAGGAAAAAACCTAACAGACACATGTGCACATGCACATGCACACACATACACACATGCATACCTGCACATGCACACACACAAACGCATGCACATATGTACAATTAAAATTTAAATATATAAAATTAAATATATAATTAAAATATAAATTTATTTTTATTAAAATTTTAAAAATAGATAAATTAAAATTTAAATATAATTAAAATAATTAGTATGTATTATAAAATATCATTGAATGATGTAGATATATCAAATAATGGAGTCTGCAAACCCATTCTAAAACCAGTTATGTAGATATATCTAAATACTACAGACAGAAATACAAATCCTTTTCTATATGTATTAAAAGACAGTTGCCAAAGTAAACCATTACTTGCCTTTCAAAATCACCAATACATCCCAAAGGTGGGTGTTCATGGGCCATATTCTCTGATTATAGAACAATACCCTCAAAATCATCTACAAAGTACAAAATTATAAACTACTTGTAATTATAAGAGCAGGCATCTAACTTCATTACACTGGAAATAGCTCCCAGACATTTGGGAAAAGTAAATGCAATGCAAATCTTCTCTAGAGAGGTGACGCCTATGTAAGGGGAGGCCTTGTGGGAATTCCCCACACACAATTTCAATTAAATTGAGTTGACAACTTAAGTCCTTAAAACATGTGGAGCTCTGTGTCTGATGATGGTNAAGAGCAGGCATCTAACTTCATTACACTGGAAATAGCTCCCAGACATTTGGGAAAAGTAAATGCAATGCAAATCTTCTCTAGAGAGGTGACGCCTATGTAAGGGGAGGCCTTGTGGGAATTCCCCACACACAATTTCAATTAAATTGAGTTGACAACTTAAGTCCTTAAAACATGTGGAGCTCTGTGTCTGATGATGGTGATTCAGGCTTGGGACCAGGCTGGTGTCTAGACTGATGCTACTATTCAAACATGGGAGTCTTTGGACCCAGCTCAGTTCAAGACTTCTCCGCTGCCTTGCAATATTTGAGAAGAACTCTTAAGGGACAGCAGGCTTTCTAAAAATAGCAAATTGAAAATTAAAAGGAAGAGAAAGAGAGAGAGAGATTTCATTCCCCACAGCAGAAATCAATAGCCCATTTATGCCTTCTGGAAGGCATGCCATATTTGGGAATAATTCGAGATGGTCTTCTGCTTTGATTTTATGAGATCACACAGATCCTTTCTCTAGGCAACTAATTTTAGAGGATGACATGGTAAGAGTCCTTCCTTGTTGTTGTTTTTCTAATATGATCTCTTGAGGCTCTGAGTCTAAGGTAGGCACCATCTGCCAGGTGTCTTCCCTGACCGTCAATCAAAGACCTCTTTCTCTCCCTCTCTCTCCCTCTCCCCATCTCTCCCCCTCTCCCCCTCTCCGTCTCTCCCTCTCTCCGTCTCCCCTCCGTCTTTGTGAAAGGAGTGGATCTCCTCAGCAATCTCCCTATGGTGACCATAGAGATAATCACCAAAACCCAAAGCAATGGGGATTTGTGTCCATGGACCAAAGCTAGGATCTAAACTAAGTCTTTCTTCCCGTTCAGTTGTTTCTCCTGGGTGTTTTTCACAGCAAGGGGAAGCTGACTAACACAGTCAGGATTGTTTGTTTAAACAGATTGCAGCTGATTAGATGACTTTGTATTGCCTCATTTGATGGTCACAATCGTAGGGATGATAATAACCTGCATATCGCAAAAGAGAAAACAGAGGCTGGAAGAGAGGGAATGGTTTTCTGAAGGGAGCCTTGCAGTTTGGCTCATAACCCAACCCAAGCGTAAGTCCGAAGCCTTTGATACTCTTTGTGCGTGGTTTAGAAGTACCAAGAAGAAAGAATGCACTTTTGCTTGTGGCCGCTCTCATTATTTCCCGTGATTTGGGTCTGTACCAGGCAAGCCGATGATGACTGAGAGCCAAGCATGACTCTCTTTAATTTGTAAGCAACATATTGGCCTTATCACAAATACTTAGTAATCCTGGGTTGGCAGTACACATGGAGAAACAAGCAGCTGGCTCTGCCCATGACACATAGTTGGGAAAACTGTAGAACAGGGCCACCAACTCCATGGCTCAAGCAGAAATCCAGGCAGAGAGACCTGTGTTCTGAGATCAAACAAGCAACTATGCTTGATTGACATCTGAATGAAACAGAGTAAGGAACTCAAAGAGTAGAGTCCAAGCCACAATGGAAGAATGAAGCCATGTGATATCATACAGCAAAAAGGGAAGCTGGCTTCCAGGTGAATCACACATAAAAATGTAAAACTTTAATTGAAGTCACAATTGGTACTTAAAATACCATGAAACTACTGGAAGCTCATCAAAAGTTAATTATATTTTCACCTGGAAACCTTGGAAACCTAATGAGTGAGTTGGGCCATGAGTGAATGCCAGGTTCCCACAAAATAAGGATTTAAATTAGGGCGCTATGCATGGGACCCAAGTGAAATTTCAAGAAACAACAAGGTAGGAATTGCTAGTGCCATTTAAATAAATCAGCCATGTTTTCAAGGAAAATGGGGTACGGAGCTAGAACAGATCAGGGGGTGACACTGCAAGACCAAGAAGTTACAGATTTAGCGTCATGTTCAGGGACAAGGACAACCTTCACCCCTGCAAAGATTTTCCTAGCATAAATGCTAAGTGAAAAATTCTTTATTTTATTTTATTTTATTTTATTTTAGTAGATATTTTCTTCATTTACATTTCAAATGTTATCCTGAAAGTCCCCTACACCCCCCATTCCTCAACCAGCCCACTCCTGCTTCCTGGCCCTGGCATTCCCCTGTATTGGGGCATATAATATTTACAAGACCAAGGGGCCTCTCTTCCCAATGATGGCCGACTAGAACATCTTCTGCTACATATGTAGCTAGAGACATGAGATCTGGGGGTACTGGTTAGTTCATATTGTTGTTCCACACATAGGGTTGCAGACACCTTCAGCTCCTTGGGTAATTTCTCTAGCTCCTCCATTGGGGGCCCTGTGTTCCATCCTATAGATGACTGTAAGCATCCCCTTCTGTATTTGCCAGGCACTGGCATAGCCTCATATGAGATAGCTATATCAGGGTCCCTTCAGCAAAATCTTGCTGGCATGTGCAATAGTGTCTGGGTTTGGTGGCTGATTATGGGATGGATCCTCGGGTGGGATAGTCTCTGCATAGTCCATCTGTCTTAGTCAGGGTTTCTATTCCTGCACAAACATCATGACCAAGAAGCAAGTTGGGGAGGAAAGGGTTTATTCGGCTTACACTTCCATACTGCTGTTCATCACCAAAGGAAGTCAGGACTGGAACTTAAGCAGGAGCTGATGCAGAAGCCATGGAGGGATGTTCTTTACTGGCTTGCTTCCCTTGGCTTGCTCNGACTAACACAGTCAGGATTGTTTGTTTAAACAGATTGCAGCTGATTAGATGACTTTGTATTGCCTCATTTGATGGTCACAATCGTAGGGATGATAATAACCTGCATATCGCAAAAGAGAAAACAGAGGCTGGAAGAGAGGGAATGGTTTTCTGAAGGGAGCCTTGCAGTTTGGCTCATAACCCAACCCAAGCGTAAGTCTTTGATACTCTTTGTGCGTGGTTTAGAAGTACCAAGAAGAAAGAATGCACTTTTGCTTGTGGCCGCTCTCATTATTTCCCGTGATTTGGGTCTGTACCAGGCAAGCCGATGATGACTGAGAGCCAAGCATGACTCTCTTTAATTTGTAAGCAACATATTGGCCTTATCACAAATACTTAGTAATCCTGGGTTGGCAGTACACATGGAGAAACAAGCAGCTGGCTCTGCCCATGACACACAGTTGGGAAAACTGTAGAACAGGGCCACCAACTCCATGGCTCAAGCAGAAATCCAGGCAGAGAGACCTGTGTTCTGAGATCAAACAAGCAACTATGCTTGATTGACATCTGAGTGAAACAGAGTAAGGAACTCAAAGAGTAGAGTCCAAGCCACAATGGAAGAATGAAGCCATGTGATATCATACAGCAAAAATGGAAGCTGGCTTCCAGGTGAATCACACATAAAAATGTAAAACTTTAATTGAAGTCACAATTGGTACTTAAAATACCATGAAACTACTGGAAGCTCATCAAAAGTTAATTATATTTTCACCTGGAAACCTTGGAAACCTAATGAGTGAGTTGGGCCATGAGTGAATGCCAGGTTCCCACAAAATAAGGATTTAAATTAGGGCGCTATGCATGGGACCCAAGTGAAATTTCAAGAAACAACAAGGTAGGAATGGCTAGTGCCATTAAAATAAATCAGCCATGTTTTCAAGGAAAATGGGGTACGGAGCTAGAAAAGATCAGGGGGTGACACTGCAAGACCAAGAAGTTACAGATTTAGCGTCATGTTCAGGGACAAGGACAACCTTCACCCCTGCAAAGATTTTCCTAGCATAAATGCTAAGTGAAAAATTCTTTATTTTATTTTAGTAGATATTTTCTTTATTTACATTTCAAATACTATCCTGAAAGTCCCCTATACCTCCCCCTGCCCTGCTGCCCTACCCACCCACTCCCACTTCTTGGCCCTGGCGTTCCCCTGTACTGGGATATATAAAGTTTGCAAGACCTAGGGGCCTCTCTTCCCAATGATGGCCGACTAGAACATCTTCTGCTACATATGTAGCTAGAGACATGAGATCTGGGGGTACTGGTTAGTTCATATTGTTGTTCCACACATAGGGTTGCAGACACCTTCAGCTCCTTGGGTAATTTCTCTAGCTCCTCCATTGGGGGCCCTGTGTTCCATCCTATAGATGACTGTAAGCATCCCCTTCTGTATTTGCCAGGCACTGGCATAGCCTCATATGAGATAGCTATATCAGGGTCCCTTCAGCAAAATCTTGCTGGCATGTGCAATAGTGTCTGGGTTTGGTGGCTGATTATGGGATGGATCCTCGGGTGGGATAGTCTCTGGATGGTCCATCCTTTCATCTTAGCTCCGAACTTTGTCTCTGTAACTCCTTTCATGGGTATTTTGTTTCCTATTCTAAGGAGGAATGAAGTATCCAACTTTTGTCTTCCTTCTTGATTTTCTTATGTTTTGCAAATTGTATCTTGGGTATTCTAAGTTTCTGGGCTGATATCCACTTACCAGTGAGTGAATATCATGTAAATTCTTTTGTGATTGAGTTACCTCACTCAGGATGATAAGGAGGTCTATGTAGGTAAACGGGTTCTTAAAGTACTTAAGTAACAAAAATTATCGACTCATCATGAGGTAGCACATTTACATGGTGTACAAGACATAGGTAAGGAGACAACTCTCTGTAGACTCAAGAAAGGTCGAAGACCGATAATATTTATTCCGACGATACTTCACCTCGTACACAGGACTAATGGTCAACCTTGATCTTCTGGGTATATGCCCAGGAGAGGTATTGCTGAATCTTCCAGTAGTACTATGTCCAATTTTCTGAGGAACTGCCAGAATGACTTCCAGAGTGGTTGTACAAGCTTGCAATCCTACCAGCAATGGAGGAGTGTTCCTCTTTCTCCACATCCTTGACAGCATCTGCTGTCACCTGAATTTTTGATCTTAGCCATTCTCATTTGTGTGAGGTGGAATCTCAAGGCTGTTTTGATTTGCATTTCCCTGATGATTAAGGATGTTGAACATTTTTTTCAGGTGCTTCTCAGCCATTCAGTATTTCTCAGTTGAGAATGCTTTGTTTAGATCTGTACCCCATTTTTAATGGGGTTATTTCTATTTCTGGAGTCCAGCTTCTTGAGCTCTTTGTATATATTGGATATTAGTCCCCTATCAGATTTAGGATTGGTAAAGATCCTTTTCCAATCTGTTGGAGGCCTTTTTGTCTTATTGACAGTGTCTTTTGTCTTACAGAAGCTTTGCAACTTTATTAGGTCCCATTTGTCAACTCTTGATCTTACAGCACAATCCATTGCTGTTCTGTTTAGGAATGCCCCACCCCCACCACCCCCACCCCCGTGCCCACATCTTCAAGGCTTTCCCCACTTTCTCCTCTATAAATTTCATTGTCTCTTGTTTTATGTGGAGGTCTTTGATCAACTTAGACTTGAGCTTTGTACAAGGAGATAAGAATGGATCAATTTGCATTCTTCTACATGATAACTGCCAGTTGTGCCAGCACCATTTGTTGAAAATGCTGTCTTTCTTCCACTGGATGGTTTTAGCTCCCTTGTCAAAGATCAAGTGACCATAAGTGTGTGGGTTCATTTCTGGGTCTTCAATTCTATTCCATTGATCTATCTGTCTGTCACTGTACCAGTACCATGCAATTTTTATCACAGTTGCTCTGTATGTAGTACAGCTTGAGGTCAGTCATGGTGATTCAAGCAGAGGTTATTTTATTGTTGAGAATAGTTTTTGCTATCCTAGGTTTTTTGTTATTCCAGATGAATTTGCAAATTGCCCTTTCTAACTCTGTGAAGAATTGAGTTGGAATTTTGATGGGGATTGCATTGAATCTACAGATTGCTTTCAGCAGGATAGCCATTTCGACTATATTAATCCTGCCAATCCATGAGCATGGGAGGTCTTTCCATCTTCTGAGATCTTCAATTTCTTTCTTCGAGACTTGAAGTTCTTATCATAAAGAACTTTCACTTCCTTAGTTAGAGTCACACCAAGGTATTTTATAATATTTGTGACTACTGTGAAGGGTGTTGTTTCCCTAATTTCTTTCTCAGCCTCTTTATCCTTTGTGTAGAGAAAGGGCATTGATTTGTTTGGTTATTTTTATATCCAGCTACTGCACTGAAGTTGTTTATCAGGTTTAGGAGTTCTCTGGTGGAATCTTTAGAGTCACTTATATATACTATCATATCATCTGCAAATAGTGATATTTTGACCTCAACCTTTCCAATTTGTATCCCCTTGATCTCCTTTTGTTGTTGAATTGCTCTGGCTAGGACTTCAAGCACTATATTGAATAGGTAGGGAGAAAGTGAGCAGCCTTGTCTAGTCCCTGATTTTAGTGGGATTGCTTCAAGTATCTCTCCATTCAGTTTGATGTTGGGTACTGGTTTGCTGTATATTGCTCTTATTATGTTTAGGTATGGGCCTTGAGTTCCTGATCTTTCCAGACTTTTATCATGAAGGGGTGTTGGATTTTGTCAAATGCTTTCTCATCATCTAATGAGATGATCATGTGGTTTTTGTCTTTGAGTTTGTTTATATAGTGGATTATGTTGATGGATTTCTGTATATTAAACCATCCCTGCATCCCTGGTATGATGCCTACTTGATCATGATGGGTGATCGTTTTGATGTGTTCTTGGATTCGGTTTACAAGGATTTTTTTTGGAGTATTTTTGCGTTGATATTCATAAGGGATATTGGTCTGAAGTGTGCCATGCCTATCCCCGACCAGCGGGAAGAAAGACGCACACAATCAGTTTCTTCCAACAGTAGTTTATTCCAGGATTGATTAAACATGTGAACCCGATGACAACAAAAAACCTCTTCTCCCTGTTCCTCCAGGGATCAGCCCTATATACCCGTGATGATGCGCTCAGTATGTCACATCATGCCTTTACCGGCCATAGGCTCGAACCCAACAACATCAGATCAGACGATGGCAGGTCCTCCCAAATCTCCGCCCAGTCAGGAGTTGTTTACCACTCTGACATTTCCATCAGGCGCCATCTTTAGGGCATGGTGTGGCTCTCCACACTGAAGTTCTCTTTTTTGTTGGATCTTTGTTTGGTTTAGTTGTCATTGTAATTGTGGCTTCATAGAATGAATTGAGTAGAGTACCTTCTGTTTCTATTTTGTGGAATTGTTTGAGGAGAGTTGGAATTAGGTCTTCTTTGGAGGTCTGATAGAATTCTGCACTAAACTCATCTGGTTCTGGGCTTTTTTTGGTTAGGAGACTATTGATGACTGCATCTATTTCTTTAGGGGAAATGGGACTGTTTAGATCATTAAACTGATCCTCCTTTAACTTTGGTACCTCGTTCCTGTCTAGGAAGTTGTCCATTTCATCCAGGTTTTCTAGTTTTGTTGAGTATAGCCTTTTGTAGTAGGATCTGATAATGTTTTGGATTTCCTCAAATTCTGTTGTTATGTCTCCTTTTTCATTTCTGATTTTGTTAATTAGAATACTGTCCCTGTGCCCTCTAGTTAGTCTGGCTAAGGGTTTATCTGTCTTGTTGATTTTCTTAAAGCTCCAGCTCCTGGTTTGGTTGATTCTTTGAATAGTCCTTTTTGTTTTCACTTGGTTGATTTCAGCCCTGAGTTTGATTACTTCCTGCCATCTACTCTTGGGTGCATTTGCTTCTTTAGTTCTAGAGCTTCTATGTGTGCTGTCAGGCTGCTAGTGTATGCTCTTTCTAGTTTCTTTTTGGAGGCACTTAGGGCAATGAGTTTTCCTCTTAGGACTGCTTTCATTGTGTCCCATAAGTTTGGATATGTTGTGGCTTCATTTTTATTAAACTCTAAAATGTCTTTAATTTATTTCTTTATGTCATCCTTGACCAAGGAATCATTGAGTAGAGTGTTGTTCAGTTTCCACATGAATGTTGGCTTTCTCTTATTTATGCTGTTATTGAAGATCAGCCTTAGTCCGTGGTGTTCAGATAGGATCCATGAGATAATTTCAATATTTTTATATCTGTTAAGGCCTGTTTTGTGACTAATTATATGGTCAATTTTGGAGGAGGTACCATGTGGTGCTGAGAAGAAGGTATATCCTTTTGTTTTAGGATAAAATGTTCTGTAGATATCTATTAAATCCATTTGTTTCATAACTTCTGTTAGTATCCATGTGTCTCTGTTTAGTTTCTGTTTACAATATCTGTCTATTGGTAAAAGTGGGGTGTTGTGAAGTCTCCCACTATTGTTGTGTGCAGTGCAATGGTGCTTTGAGCTTTACTGAAGTTTCTTTAATGAATGTGGCTGCCCTTGTATTTTGAGCATAGATTCAGAATTTAGAGTTCATCTTGGTTGATTTTTACCTTTGATGCGTATGAAGTGCCCCTCCTTATTTTTTATTTTTTTGATAACTTTGAGTTGGAAGTCAATTTTATTGGATATTAGAATGCCTATTCCAGCTTTTTTCTTTGGACCATTTGCTTGGAAAATTGTTTTCCAGCCTTTCAGTCTGAGGTAGTGTCTGTCTTTTTCCCTGAGGTGGGTTTCCTGTAAGCAGCAAAATGTTGGGTCCTGTTTGTGTAGCCAGTTTATTAATCTTTGTCTTTTTATTGGGGAATTAAGTCCATTGATGTTAAGAGAAAATTTAAAAAGTAATTGTTGCTTCCTGTTATTTTTATTGTTAAAGTTGGGATTCTGTTGTTGTGGCTGTCTTCTTTTAGGTTTGTTGAAGGATCATTTTCTTGCTTTTTCTAGGGTGTAGTTTCCATCCTTGTGTTCGTATTTTCCCTTTATTATCCTTTGAAGGGCTGGATTCATGGAAAGATATTGTGTGAATTTGGTTTTTATCATGGAATACTTTGGTTTCTCCATCTATGGTAATTGAGTGTTTTGCTGGGTATAGCAGCCTGGGCTGGCATTTGTGTTCCCTTAAGGTCTGCATAACATCTGTCCAGGATCTTCTGGCTTTCATAGTCTCTGGTGAGAAGTCTGATGTAATTCTAATAGGCCTGCCTTTATATGTTACTTGACCTTTTTCCTTACTGCTTTTAGTATTCTGTCTTTATTTAGTGCATTTGTTGTTCTGATTATTATGTGTTGGGAGTTATTTCTTTTCTGGTCCAGTCTATTTGGAGTTCTGTAGGCTTCTTGTATGTTCATGGGCATCTCTTTCTTTAGGTTAGGGAAGTTTTCTTTTATAATTTTGTTGAAGATATTTGCTGGCCCTTTAAGTTGAAAATCTTCATTCTCATCTACTATTATCAGTAGGTTTGGTCTTCTCATTGTGTCCTGGATTTCCTGGATGTTTTGAGTTAGGGTCTTTTTGCATTTTGCATTTTCTTTGATTTTTGTGTCCATATTCCCTATGGAATTTTCTACACATGAGATTCTCTGTTCCATCTCTTGTATTCTGTTGCTGATGCTCGCATCTATAGTTCCTGATTTCTTTCCTAGGGTTTCTATCTCTCATTTTGGGCTTTCTTTATTGTTTCTACTTCCCTTTTTAGGTCTTGGATGGTTCATCAACCTCTGACTTTTATATACAAACATGCATACACACACACACACACACACACACACACACACACACGAATCAATAAATGAAAAATTATTTAAGAATTAGGAGTTTAAATGTGAAGTATGTGGTCCAGGGGAAGCTTTCTGCTGACAATTCACAGGAAGAAAAAGAAAGCTTACACAGCCGATGACATTTGAAACAATATGTACACAGTAAGTCTGTCTGGGATGATGTTGAGATAATTCCATGAGTTTTCTTTTAATTAATATTCATCTGGTTTATCATTTTCCATCCATCCAACATTAATCATCAGTCTCTGTCAAAAGCACATGATTATCTCTTAGAAACACATACTGTTACAGAGCTATCCTATAACTGAAGAGCTAAGTCCATGGACATTTCTTAATTTATGAGTTAGATTCATGTGGTTTTTTTTTCCTGGCTATTTTTTTGAGGTTTGTTTTGTCTTCCACACTGTATACATCATTTCTTCCCTGTTCACAGCTTCTTATGGCATAAGAAGTCTCCTTCTCCCTTCTTTTGCTTTTATTTTGGAATTTAGTTATATATACTCTGCCTTTCCAAGTAGGTTGTTATTCAATGTTATCCCCACCCCAACCGACATTCAAAGTGCCTTTCTCCTCTCACATTCCATGCCAAGCATTTTAGTCCATTTTGTTATGTCTTTATAGCTCCATGGAGTATTTTAAGTATGCTTCATTCCTTTGGTATTATCCTGAATTTACCCGAATTTGCCAGATGTCTCATCTTTGAATCCATTGTTACCTCAGACTTTCGGTCTTGGGTCATTTTGTTTTGCCGGAAGAATATCCTTTAGAATTTTTCTTACTAAATATCTAAATGGAACAAACTGTCTGTTTGGGTTGTTTGAAAAGATCTTCTTTCTCTTATTCCTGAAGGATGCTATAGCTGAATTTTTGTCAATTTTCTTCTCTCTTAGTGAATATCTGTTGTTTCCAGGCACCCACGGTGTCTACTGGGATGTGAGCAAAGCACCCATAGCTCTTGAGAAACTCTGACTTTTTTGCTCTGTGGGGATCTCTAGTATATTTCCACGGAAACACACATGCTGCTGGTTTTTATCTTGCTGAATACAATAAGATATTTCTCCTGCATTGTCTCAGCTCTGTTTACAAATGGTATTTTTGACCCTTTGGGGTCAAACATCACTTTCAAGGGGTTGTCTAAGACCACTGGAAAACAGATTACATTACAATTCATAAAACATTACAATTCATAACTATAGCAAAATTACAGTTATGAAGCAGCGATGAAAATAATTTTATGGATGGGGTCAGCACAACATGAGGGACTGGACTAGAGGACCACAGCATTGGGAAGGTTCAGAAGTACTGGTGTAGACTGTAAACTCTGTGCTGCTCTTTTTAAATGCTCTGCCCGTTACTTCTGTCTCTTGTGCCTCTGTTTACCTTGCTCTTTGCTTTCCTGGTTCTTAAATCTTGTTACTCTCTCTTCAAGTTTTTCCTTTAGCTTTTTAATTAAAGAAAGAAAGAACACAAAGTCATGGGTTTCTTGATGATGTGTCTAAGGACACTGTTTCTGTCGACCTTCCTCTCCCCCACCTCAGCTCTCGCCCACTTCCTGTTGGTTGCCCCAGTCCCTCAAGTAGTCCCTACATGGCCTTCATGCCATGCCTATTCCACTGCTCTCCTCGATTCATCCTTTAAGACCTCTTTGAGCCATTTTATGATCCCCGCCCTAGCTACACACACACACACACACACACACACACACACACACACACGCACACGCACGCATGCACACACACACCTAATACTTATATCTGAAAGAAAGCATACCATCTTTGTCTTTCTGAATCTTGGTTACTTCACTTAATACAATAATTTCCAATTCTCTCTATTTTTTTTCTACAAAGGTACTCTCCTCTCTTCCTGGAATCATTTTTTCCTCTCACTTTGTTCCATTATTTGTCTTTGGATGTCTTACTTACCTGCTTTATGATGGAGGAACTAATTTATATTTAGTTTTCTATGTAGCCAGTACTACTATCAATCTGGGATCATTCTTTTGAGTGACATGTAAAAATACATTTATTTTTATTTATGTGTATTGGCTTGTATGTCTGTGTCACATGTATATGTGTACTCTCAAGGTCAGAAGATAGCATCAGATACCTTGGAACTGGAGATAGGTAAGCCTCATGAGGTAGGCACTGGGAACTGAACTTGAGTCCTTCAGAAGAGCAGCAAGTGCTCTTAACCATTGAGCCCTAATTTGACATGTATAATGGCATAGATTATATAAATTGAGATTGTAGATTCACAAAGGGCAGTGTGTGTCCACCAATTCTCAGACTTTTCTTCTTAAACATAGTGGTTCCAGACAGTCCTTACCTTTACTATCCCCTGGAAGAGATGGAGAGCATGGATATTTCCCTGTGGATTTAAGCATTAGGGTCAAGAGTTCATGGAAGAGCTTCCTATTAAATCACATCTTACCTGGATCTTGGCTCTTCCTGGCCTCCTCTAACACTATAAGACATTGAACATCAGGCTCAAGTTCAGGGCAAACACATCTTCACCTTTAATTCACTGTGCCTGTTCTGGCTTCAGTTTCAGTCTGACAATTTGTAATTCTTACTTTCTTCTCAGCTTGTTGTGTCTTTAAGATGATAGTTATTGGTTTTTGTTTTTATTTTATGCATCTTTTATATTGTTTTTGTTAGGAAGTTGTCAGGCCATATATAAAAACATCCTTAATATCAAACAGATGATGGTGACCAAAGAAAGAGCATGGGGTAGAATATGGATGAATCAGTCAACAGGTCATAGAAACACACCATCTTATGTAATTGGAAAGTAATTTATAAGACCTTCAGTATCTGCCTCTAAATGAGTGTGGCCTGGATTTTATTCTGAAATTCTTTAATATATGCTCATACTGCCTCAACCTTTGGGCCCTAGTAAAGGTTTAGTGAATTCTCTGAATTTGCAGAAGTACAAGAAAACAAACTGTCTGTTTATTGCTTCGTTTATTGATCACCCACACTATACATGCCAAGGATTCTTTTTTATACAATAAAATTTGACACAATTTAAAATCATTTCCCAATACATGAGGGACTAGATTTTTTGTAAATTTCATTCAAGCTTTGGTTTTTCAAGATTGATATGGAAGACTTTTATTATCTCAGTACTGAGGGAAATTCTTTCTCTACTCTAGACCTAAGCCATATTACGAATTCTCACAACAAAGTTGAGTATTACTATATAGTTTTTAGTAATGTTTGTAGAACATGTTCAACCAGATTTGGTGTTTGATCATGTCTGAGTTTTTATGTCTTAGTATATTGTCCTGTTGCTACGATAAAATACTGTGACAAAGATTACAAGAGAAAAAGCATTTATTTGGCTCACAATTCCAGATTATAGTCCATCCCGAAAGCTGGAGTGTAAGGTAGCAGAGCAGTATCTACAGCAAAGAAGCAGAGAAGGAAGGTGAATGCCACTGTCCAGCTCACCTTCTCCATTCCACTCCAGGATCCCCTGCATAGGGAATGGTGCCACCCACAATGGGCAATTCCTCCCACCTCAATTAATGCAATCAAGATCATTCTCTCCAGTCTATACAATAACTTATTGAGAATCATTCCTCAGATAATTCTAGGTTGTATCAAGTTGGCAATTCAAACTAGCCATCACACCATAGAGGTAGAATTCCTGTTTTGGGTGATGAGTTCCAGTAACCTACACAGATGAAGATTGTATTTGATCATGGTGGCTTCCAAGTTATAGCTGGTTCATAGGAACTGTAATCTTTTTGTTTATATGTCTCCATATTGCATTTCTTCATGCCATCTTTCTTGGGATTTTTTCAAAAGCAGTAATGCATCTCAGTTTCTAAGGAGTCCTTCGTGGTTTCCTCAAATGCTAACAGATTTTAAATTTATGGATTAAGTTTGGTATACTGGCACACACTTTTAATTCCAGCACTAGGGAGGCAGAGATACTTGGAACTCAGTCAGTTTGAGACTAGCCTGGCCTACTGTTCCAGGACAGTCAGGACTATTTGGTGAGATCCTGTCTCAAATAAACAAATGGAGGGATGAATGTTTGTTTTCTTATTTTATCTCATTCTTGTTCTTTCCCTGTCTGAACTTTTTCTCCATCTTACTTGATTCTGTCTCTCGCAAATCTTCCTTTTTTTGTTTTATGTTTACATTGAGAAATTAACTTTGCTTTTGATAAGACTTGAAGCTTTTCATGATTATTTTTGTATTAAAATTTTATCTTATACCTTCATGTTATTAAATTGAATTATTTTGTGCTTAAAAACAATTACTTCTATTTAATCTTTGTTAATCCAGCATGAATATAGCCTTTGAGTTTATAAGATCAATCATTTTAGCTGATCTGAATAATGATTATAATATTTTCAAAATTATTCACATAGCTCAAAATTATTCATGTGAGTGCTTTGTATTTAATAAGTATAATCATAGAAATGTTAAAGATACATTTATGTGAATGAATGGTTTGAACGGAATCATTGCTTTCTGAGAGTTCTTCCTGGGTTTACTTGAATAGATTTTATGACTTATTTGAAATTCTTTTTTTGGCTTTTCTTTTTTTTAGTAATTCTTTCAGTTTTCATGTTGTTAGGACGCTAGGTATTCCTTGAGTAGTGTATATTTAGGAGATTACCTTTGAAGTTCAGTTCTCGGGTCCCACTAGCTGTATTTAAGTTCCTAGTAGCTAACTGTGGTCAGGATGTCCCTACTCAGGGTATAGACTATCAATACTGAAAGTCCTAAAGGGAACATCTCTAGCCTCCTTCATCTTTCTTGCACCACAGGGGATGAGTTATAGTGCCAGTAGACACTGAAACCTTACTGTGTGTCTCTATGTGTTAATTTGTTTTGCATTGTTATAATAAAATAACCAAGGCTGGGTGTCTCTATAAAAATAAATAGGCTTATTTCACTCCATTTTGGAGGATCAGGGGCCACGTATGATTCTTCCTGCTGGTAGAATCCTGAGGTAGGATAAGACATCATATAGAAGATGGAGCATGTGTATGTGTCTTTTCTGGTCTCTCCTTCCTCTTATACAACTATCAGATTTTTACTACAAATTGGGCCAAAAACCAATGGATAGAGGGGTCATAGGTCCTGAGTATGTGTGTGTGTGTGTGTGGGGGGGGGGTGATTCTATTGTAGTGTTGTTAAATGGATATGGTGTCAAGTTATCATCTAAATACTTGTGTTTATGCCTATAGATTTATGTTGTTCTCACAGTGATCAGAGAAGCTTCTTCAGAAGTGGATTACAGTTAATTCTGAGAGTCATGTCAGGTCAAAGTATGGAGGACAAGTAACTTTGAAGTGTTCCATTCTAAGTGAACATCTGTATCACACTCTTCAAGACTTAGGAGCATGGCAGATGGGTAGGAAGATAAGGGAAGTGGGGTGGTTTGAATAAGTTTGGGCACCAATGACTGATGTGTTAAGATGCTTGACCCACAGGGAGGGTCACTATTAGGAGGCATGTCCTTGTTGTAATAGATGTGTTGGAGGAAGTGTGTCATTGTGAGTATGAGTTTGAGGTCCTATGCTCAAGCTCCGCCCAGTGTTGAAGAGATGCTCCTGCTGGCTACCTGCAGAAACCAATCTCCTGCTGCTGTCTGTGGATCAAGACATAGAACACTCTGCTCTCCAGAACCATGACTGTCTGGATGCTGCAATGCTTTCAGACACGATAATGAATGGAATCACTAAAAGTGTAAGTTGGCCCCAATTAAATATTTGCCTTTGTCATGGTGTCTCTTCACAGCAATAAAACCCTAACTAAGACAGGAAGAGAGTGTGAAATGCTGTCTTCTGGGTACACCAAGACATGTATGCTCAGGACTTATAGTAGGGGTGGTTATGTACACAGAACTTAGTTTTCAACATTCCAATTTCAAGTCTCTGAAGAAAGAAATCAAAGGAGATTTCAGAAGATGGAAAGATCTACCATGCTCATGGATTGGCAGGATTAATATAGTAAAAATGACTATCTTGCCAAAAGCAAACTACAGATTCAATGCAATCCCCATCAAAATTCCAACTCAATTCTTCACACAGTTAGAAAGGGCAATTTGCAAATTCATCTGGAATAACAAAATACCAAGGATAGCAAAAACTATTCTCAACAATAAAATAACCTCTGCTTGAATCACCATGCCTGACCTCAAGCTATACTACATACAGAGCAACTGTGATAAAAACTGCATGGTACTGGTACAGTGACAGACAGGTAGATCAATGGAATGGAATTGAAGACCCAGAAATGAACCCACACACTTATGGTCACTTGATCTTTGACAAGGGAGCTAAAACCATCTAGTGGAAGAAAGACAGCATTTTCAACAAATGATACTGGCACAACTGGCAGTTATCATGTAGAAGAATGCAAATTGATCCATTCTTATCCCCTTGTACATAGCTTAAGTCTAAGTGGATCAAAGACCTCCACATAAAACCAGAGACACTGAAATTTATAGAGGAGAAAGTGGAGAAAACCCTCGAAGACATGGGCACAGGGGAAAAATTCCTAAACAGAACAGCAATGGCTTGTGCTGTAAGATCAAGAATTGCAAATGGGACCTCATAAAGTTGCAAAGCTTCTGTAAGACAAAAGATACTGTCAATAAGACAAAAAGGCCTCCAACAGATTGGGAAAGGATCTTTACCAATCCTAAATCTGATAAGGGACTAATATCCAATATATGCAAAGAACTCAAGAAGCTGGACTCCAGAAACTCAAATAACCCCATTAAAAATGGGGTCTAGATCTAAACAAAGAATTCTCAACTGAGGAATACTGAATGGCTGAGAAGCACCTGAAAAAATGTTCAACATCCTTAATCAGCAGGGAAATGTAAACCAAAACAACCCTGAGATTCCACCTCACACTAGTCAGAATGGCTAAGATCAAAAATTCAGGTGACAGCAGATGCTGTCAAGGATCTGGAGACAGAGGAACACTCCTCCATTGCTGGTGGTATTGCAAGCTTGTACATCCACTCTGGAAATCAGTCTGGCGGTTCCTCAGAAAATTGAACATAGTACTACCGGAAGATCCAGCAATATCTCTCCTGGGCATATACCCAGAAGATGTTCCAACTGGTAATAAGGACACATGCTCCACTATGTTCATAGCAGCCTTATTTATAATAGCCAGAAGCTGGAAAGAACTCAGATGTCCCTCAACAGAGGAATGGATACAGAAAATGTGGTACATTTACACAATGGAGTACTACTCAGCTATTAAAAACAATGAATTTATGAAATTCTTGGGCAAATGGATGTATCTGGAGGATATCATCCTTAGTGAGGTAACCCAACCACAAAAGAAGTCACTAGATATGCACTCACTGATAAGTGGATATTAGCCCAGAAACTTAGAATACCCAAGCTACAATTTGCAAAGCACATGAAACTCAAGAAGAAGGAAGACCAAAGTTGGATACTTCATTCCTCCTTAGAATAGGGAACAAAATACCCATGAAAGGAGTTACAGAGGCAAAGTGCGGAGCTGAGGTGGAAGGACCGTCCAAAGACTGCCCCACCCAGGGATCCATCCCATAATCAGCCACCAAATGCAGACACTATTGCATATGTCAGCAAGATTGTGCTGAAGGGACCCTGATATAGCTGTCTCTTGTGAGTCTATGTCAGTGTCTGGCAAATACAGAAGTGGGTGCTCATAGTCATCTATAGGATGGAACACAGGGCCCCCAATGGAGGAGCTAGAGAAAGTACCCAAGGAGTTGAAGAGGTCTGTAATCCTATAGGAGGAACAACAATATGAACTAACCAGTACCCCCAGAGCATGTGTCTCAAGCTGCATATGTAGCAGAAGATGGCCTAGTTGGCCATCATTGGGAAGATGGTCTTGTAAATATTATATGCCCCAATACAGGGGAATGCCAGGGCCAGGAAGCAGGAGTGGGTGGGTTGAGGAATGGGGGGTGTAGGGGACTTTCAGGATAACATTTGAAATGTAAATGAAGAAAATATATAATAAAAATTGTTTTAAAAAGTAATTACTTTCTACTTATTAGACATGTAATTACACATGGAAGTATACACACACACATTTACACTATACATACTCCTATATACATAAACATGTCTTTAAATGTTTTACAGTTGGATTCTCTATGACCTTTCTGTGGTAACAAAGAATCTAGGGAGACCCTTTAATCTGCTTGGATAAGAGAAAGCTCCTTTTTTAGCAGCTTCAACTAGTTCTTTTCCTGCCATTCTACACTAGGAACAGGGTTGTTTGTTTTTTTTTAACTAAAATTATTCATTTAATTTTTATGAATACCATGTAAGGTATTACAAATATATGGCCTCTTTGCTTTATTTTATTTTTCTTTTATTGAAAAAATATTTTTTTTTAGATTTTTCAAGATGGAATTTTCTTTTCCTTTCTTTCTTTCTTTCTTTCTTTCTTTCTTTCTTTCTTTCTTTCTTTCTTTCTTTCTTTCTTTCAGTTGTTTGTTTGTTTTGTTTTTCCAAGACAGGGTTTCTCTGTGTAGCTCTGGCTGTCCTGGAACTCACTCTGTAGACCAGGCTGGCCTTGAACTCAGAAATCCGCCTGCCTCTGCCTCCCAAGTGCCAAAATTAAAGGTGTGCGCCACCGCTGGCCGGCTTCTTTTGTTGTTGTTGTTGTTGCTTTCTTCGGATAATAAAAGCCAATTGTGGCCATTGCCACCAAATCCAGGTTCTGAGGTTCAGTCCATTATCAAGGCAGGAGCATGGCAGCATCCAGGCAGCATGGAAATGGAGAAACCCAAAGTTCTACATCTTGATCACAGACAGGAAAAGGTTGGTAACAGAAAAAATATTTTTATACAGTATATTCTGATTATGATTTCCCTCCCAGCTCCTTCCAGATCCTCTCTACATCCTCTCCCACGTAAATCTCTCTCTCTCTCTCTCTCTCTCTCTCTCTCTCTCTCTTACACACACACATACACACACACTAGAAAACAAGCAACCGTATAAAAAGTAATAATAAAATAAGATAAAACAAAACAAACAAGCAAACAACAGAAAAAGAGCCAACGAAAAGCACAAGAAATGCACGTAGATGCACAGATACACACTCTCACACTCGCAGAAGTTCCACACAAACGCAGAACTGGAAACCACAATATATATGCAAAAGATCCGTGAGGTTAAATATATGCCCTGACAAAGCTGAGACGAAGGGTCTCCAAAAGTGCTCTAGGGTTAATTTCATGAGGAATGGACTTTTAAAATGTTGTTGCTAGAAGTTCAAAACGTTGAGCTCATCCCCTCTAAGTTCCACATAGCAATGAGATCATGTTAAGTTCTTTCTGTACTATCTTCCCCGGTTCATCTGTGCTGTCTCAGGTGCTGGCAATGTCAACTACGTACTATTGCTTCTTAGGCTGAGTAGCATTCTCTTGGGTATGTGCAGCACATGTCCTTTTCTGAGCCCAAGGAAATGAACCAATATATTGAAAAGATAATGACACCCTGTGCTCATGGCAGCAGTATCTGTGATAGCCAAGATGAGGGGTTAACATCAGTAGATCATTGATAGATCACGTGGGATTCGAGTTTTAGCCCTTTGAGGAACCACCATACTGTTTTGTATGATGGTTAGTTTACATCCCCACCAACCGTGTGCAGGTATTTCCTATCGTGCATATACTTGCCAATACTGCTTGTCTTTTGTTTTTCTGATGACAACCATTCTAACTGGGGTAAGGTTGATGAGTTTTGACTTGTGTCTTCCTGATGATGTGTGATAGACTAGAATGATGGAGAAACCAAGGATAGTTGGGGGAGGGGGAGCATTGGCTGGAGGATGAATGCCCTCACGCATAAAATTCCAGAGATTGTATGGCAAGGAAGCTATGGTTAGTAGAGACGTACCTTGAGAAGTATAAGAGAGCAGATGTTAAATACTTTACCATAAACATGTTAAATGTGGATACTGGAGAGGTAGCTTTAGTGGTTAAGAGCACTGGCTGCTCTTGTAGTCCACCTGGATAGTTTCCAGAGCCCACACAGTGGCTCGCAGCCTTTTAACTTCAATTCTAGATAAGTCAATGACTTCTTCTGACCTCAATGAGCTCCTGCACATGCATGGTTCACTCATTCCAACACACATATAGACACATAAAAATAAATTTAACTATGATAATCATTTGTAGTTATGAATTTGTTAGACTCGCAGGCATTTGCCACCATGCCTAGCTTCTGTCAATTTTTCAAGAGTTGAAAATGAAACAGAAGCCTCAACACAGTGACTGTCCTCAACACAGCGACTGTCCTCAACACAGCGACTGACTGTCCTCAACACAGTGACTGTCCTCAACACAGCGACTGTCCTCAACACAGCAACTGACTGTCCTCAACAACAGCGACTGTCCTCAACACAGTGACTGTCCTCAACACAGTGACTGTCCTTGGATCATCTGGTCACACCAAGGACTGTGGTGTAGAAGGCACACTCGTCTCTGCTCGCCAATGTTGTTTCTTTGCATGAAAGTCAAAAGGACACAGTTTTTCCTTTCCTCGGCTTTGCAAGTTTCTTTGAGTGAGTAAAGTATTGCCTCTTTCTTTCTGCCAGCTGCACTATCTTAGATCAGCATCCTGCTCTGACCTCATAGGAGAGGGATGTGGAAGTCCTTTGGTGATAAGAGCTACTTCCTGCTTAGAATCTGGGTTAGTGTATGTATGTGTATATTAGAATGCATACACATACATCATATACATACACAAACATATACATCTTACTCTCAGCAACCTTTGTTGTTTCAATACTGCAGAACTGACACCATTGAATGCTCTTAAGTGAAGGACGGCCTTCTGACAGGAGGTAGCCTGATGTTTTCCCTTAGCCAGTAATGTGACCAGATTCTTGTCATTTTAAGTCCTTCATTCAAAGTGTGTGGCTCAACTTTTCCATTAAAAAAGCCAGTGGGGAGGTCTTCCTGTGAGGAATGTCTTGGTTCATAAATGGCAGTCAGTAAGTCCTTCAATATCAGTGGATTAGAAATAAAGTACATGAGACAAATATGAAGGAAGGTAAAATCACTCCCGGGCACTTCTTTTTAGTGTCTGAGGCTCTACATGCACAGACCAGAATAAACTTGTTTACAAGAGATGATCTGTATTCCTTCCGACACTCTACTCTGGATTAATAGCATTCGGAAGGAAGTGATACACAGGCTGATTCAACTTCCCCCCAAGCAAAAAAAAAGAAATACCATAAGCTATTGTCCTTCTGGAAGTCACAGCAGTGTCAAAAGTTAAGGTGATCCAGACATGACCCATATGCAGGGGAATTTATCATTTCCATCTGTCCCTTTAGGAAGACTGCTTTGACTATGCCATGGCCCAGCAGCAATACTTTCAAATTAAGTGTGAAGCGAGTGCAGATGGTCTGATGGTCAATCTACAGTCAACAATAATTTGTAAAATGACACTTCAACCAGGTTTTGCCTCTTCCTTTGGATATATCAAGAACAGTTAAAATGAGAATACTGCATGCAATTGGAAAGTATAGATGAACCTAAGACTTTGGGGGAATGGTTGATTAGTTAGTATTTTAGTTCATGGACAAAAAGTCAGAAATAAAATATTGGATCTTATTATCTGCTGCACTGTCAAATTAGTTCAATAGACTCTTTAGCTTAATATAACTAAATACTCCCAAAGAAACGTGAGTCAAAAACATACAGTATTTAAAAAGGATACTACTGGAGTGAGGTTCCTAGCACCCATGAAGGTCAGCTCACAGCCACCTGTCACTCCAGAGCCAGGGGAATGCACACCCTCTTCTTGTCTTTTGGGGTAGCTCCCCATTTGTGTGTCACAAACACACCCATACACACATTAATAAAAAAATAAAAAATGAAGAAGATTAAGAATTATGAGGTAGACTAGTAAGCCAGAAAATGCCCGGGTGTTGAGGTTGGAATGGAGATATCCCTGAGTGGCTCAGGTTTTAAGAATTTGTTCAGCAGTTGGTGAGAGGCTGTAGGACTGTTAGAATGGGGGGCCTGGGGGTTGTTCTTTGAGGTTACACCCAGACTCTGCTTCCTGGTTTACCACAACCTCTAAAACGTGCTCCCACCACCATAGCTGAGGCTTTCTCCCCAGGCTCTGCGTGCTATGATGAGCTGAAACCATGAGTCCAATACTTACTTTCAACCCAGGAGGGAAGGTGTTAAAAAGGGAGTTAGAAGGAGAGTGGCAAGAAGATAAAGGGCCAGTTTTCTCCTGATAAAAGGGCACTGTGCTGCAAATGGCCGCTTCTTTCTTAGAGCAATGAAGTCACATGTTGTAACTTTTACATTTTGTGAGTTTTTCTTGAGCATCGTTTTGTTTCCAAAAAACAAAAGTAAAAATCTGCCGACCTCCAACTCCTAACGCTAATTCCTAAGGCGATGACTGCGTTTGGCCTTCAAGAGGCCACTGTATAGTATGACAAACACTTTCTAAAGGGAACATAGCTGACCTTGAATGAACTAGAGATTTCCAATACACAGTGGGAGATGGGTCTGTTTACTTGCTTAAACAAAGGATTCGTTCTAAAAGAAATTCAAGCAGCAAAGAAACGATTAATATTGTGAAAGTCCCTAATCTTTCCAACACACCCAATCCCACTTCCTAGAAAAACAGATGGGCCCCCTTTCAAATGCTTTCCATGCCTGTGCTGTCAAGCTTCTATTACACACAATTCACACATATTTTAGTACACAGATGAGATTATTTACATCCTCTTTTGTAATACAGCTTTGGATATTATTTTTATTGCCACAAAGGCAGGACATTACTAGCAGATGATATTGAAATTGATTTCCCTTGTTCTTAATGGTTGACACAGTTTTGAATTTTTTTGGTTTTTCCTTCATTGGCTCTGTTATCGAAAACAAACCAAGAGTTGTAGACAATCAAACTTCAAACCAAGACAAATAGCATGCTCATGAGAAAAACCATTTCCTCCAGAGTGGATCAGATGTCGGGACTCGGATGAACTGTCACTCCTCAGATGGCAGAGGAGGAGAGAAGGAGAGGACATTCCAAGAAAGGGACCAATGGGAATAAAGGCCTGAGAGCACCTCCATGTGCCTTATAACTCGGAGGTGAAATGACAGCTGCAAGGTCCTGAAGGGGCTGCACCGAGGTCACTTTGGGTCATCACCAACTTCCATAATGAGACCCTATAGCAAACTCACGTAATGGGAAGTTCCCTTAAAGGTGTGCCCAACGTAGGTGAGTTCTTTATTCACTTTAAACTCCATCTCTAGCCCATGGATAGAGAAGGAAGTATGACTAGAAAGAGAACTGAAAGTCGCGGCCATGATGTCTGACCTCATCCAGTCTCGCGGGTAGGCTGGCCCATGTTTGATCAATAGTTGCGTGGTAGAAAATGGACAAGGTGGGCGTGGGGGTAGATTTCATGGGAGATGCTGTTCATATTTGTTGAATCTCTAAGATGAAAAACTCTGTAAAACAAGAGAGGAGGCTGTAAACAGAAGGAAGTTGTAGTGTCTGTTTTAACTTACACAGTGATGCTCTTTCAGGGGTCTAAGTACTTGTCTTCAGAATTCTGCCTTAGCGTAGTGATTCGCTCACTAAGGTTCTGCCTTGGTGAGATCATCTACTTGGTCACCTCTTAGGGATTCCCCTGTCCTCCTGCTGAACCACTCATCCCAGCCCACAGCTAAACAAACAGCTTCCAGTTGTCTTGTGTTCCTAGGTAACTTTTATTTATTTATGCACATGCTTGTATGTGTGTGCACATGTGTTTGTGTGTGCAGGTGCTTGTGTATATACATGTATGTGTATGTGTGTGTGTAGGCATATACGTGTGCTTGTGTGTGCATATGTGTGAGAGAGTGTGTGTGTGTGTGCTATATATAGGACACATATGAAGGTAAGAGGGCTATTTATGGAAGCTGGTTCTTTCCTTTTGCCATTTGAACTCAAGGGGTGGAACTCAGGTTGTCAGCCCACTAATTTTTAATTCTTTTAGTGAGGTTTTGTTCAGGGTCAGATTTTTTTTCTACAATTGTTGTTTAGAGATTTGAATTAGGAAGTAAATTTGAACTTCATGGAATTATCAATCATTACTTATTTTCATACCTAAAAATAATTTTATACTGTTTAGTGTGATATTTGCAACTACATTGTTCTGTTAATAAATTGAGACTTTGTATTTTTGAAATCATAGAATAACTATGCCATTTCCACCTTCCTTTTTCTCCCTCCAAATCTTCCCATGTGTCCCCCTCCAATGTCTCTTTCAGATTCATGGTCGTTTTTTCTTTAATTTCATATATACTATATAATTTCATATCTATGTATTCCTAAATACAACCTGGTTAGTTGATAAAATGTTTCTTGCATGTATATTTTCAGGGTTGAATATTTGGCTATAGATAGCCAGCTTGTGTGCTCTTCCTTGGAGGAGACATATTCATTCTCTCTCTCTCTCTCTCTCTCTCTCTCTCTCTCTCTCTCTCTCTCTCTCTCTCTCTCTCAGTGTTTCTTAGTTGCCTGGAGTCTTACTGACATGGCTGCCGACCCACGGCCTGAACAAGGACACCATCAATAGACTGCTAACAGATGGGAGAATATATTTTAAAAGTAAACAGAAAAATAAAATAGAACAAAGTGAGCTTAATCAGTGAGGTAGCTAGACGGACAGGGGAACCATGGGAAGGACAGGGGTCTCACTACAGACTCCACCCAAACCAAAACTTCCAACACAACAACCATGTAAGGTCGATCTCCGTTCTAACAATCTTCTAGACATGTCACCTGAAGCCCTATTTATAGTAAAAGGACTCATCCTAACCTGCATGCGAAGTTCTAGCAGTTCTTGGTTTTATTTTATTGGATTGTAATCCCATCTGAAGAATTTCTGTGGCCTTTATTCATCTTGGGTGTCTAAAAGAGGAAGAGAGGCAGGCATACTATGGGGTAGGGGATCCCTTTGAAACTTGCCGAACAATAAAATCCCAGAAAGTGTCCAGCATCCCACATGCAGTCACCATTAGGATGTGTAAGTGTACTCCTCTTTGAGAAGTCCACACCAATGTTCTCAGGGGTGTCTTAGACTCTTCCCAAGGGCCCCTCTTTCTCTTAATCTTGGTGCTTAAAAGTCTACGCTAAATGTCTTCCCAGACAAAGCATTTCTGTTCTGCAGGCTGCCTCTTCCAAACTGTCTCCTTTGCTGTACAGAAGCCTTTCAGTTTCATGAGGTCACATCGGTCAACTGTTAGCTTTATTTCCTGAATTATCAGAGTTCTCACTGTATGCTCTATGCTGTGTATTGTGTGTACTGTGCTATGTGCTATGGTGTGTGTGCATGTGTGTATGTGCTGTGCTGTGTGCTATGCTGTGTGCTATGGTGTGTGTGCATGTGTGTATGTGCTGTGCTGTGTGCTATGCTGTGTGCTGTGGTATGTATGTGTGTGTGTGTACTGGGTACTATGGGGTGTGGTTGTGTGTTATAGAGTGTGTGTATATGTGTGTGTGCTGTATGTGTGTACTGTATGTGTGTGTGTTGTGTGCTGTGTGTGTGCTGTAATGAATCCTACCCTCTCTTGTAGGAGCATCTCAGTTTCAGGTCTTGCATTGAAGTCACTGTTCCGTTTAGAGTTGTACGTAATGTGAAGTGGAGTTAAGCTCCTTCTCCTACACATGAACATTCCATTTTCCCAGTACCATTTGTTGAAGATCCCGTCTTTCCCAGATTGTGTATTTTTGGAGACTTTGTCAAAACTCTGGTGACTACTTTTGCATGGATTTGAGTCTGGGTCTTCTATTCTGTCCTGTTTATCGGTGTGTCTGACTTCCCCAGCAATTAGTATTGCTATAGTCCTATAATATTTGTGCTTATATCCATAGGAAAAACACTACTGTCTGTCTTAATCAGAAAAGCCCCTCTGTCTGGTGAACATAGACTTATGACTGTAGACACAAGGCCTGAGAGAGGGTGGAGGACGAGTGCCCAGCCTATGTTGGATATTTATAGCAGGGTCTCTAAGGCTCAGGGAGCATGACAAAAAAGGTGGAAGAAAGAATGGAAATGCCAGAGCTGTGGGAGGTCACCTGGGAAAGGCAAAGCCTTTGAAAGCAGGAACTCACAGCAGCTTTAACACCTGTGCTGGGTCTGCACAGGACTGGGTCTCTCAACAGCCAGGCGTGATGGGGGCTGGGGGAGGGGAGCCAGGCGTGATGGGGGCTGGGGGAGGGGAGTGGGAAGGGCGGGGAGGGGGGAGCTGGGAAGAGCTGGGGAGACTTTCCCCCAGTGCAGAGATATTTGTTACTGATAGATCTGGGGGGAGGACAAGTCATTGCCCCTAGCTCTGTGCTCCCTGGTGACAATTCCAGTCCAAGGGTCATGATGACGACCCTGGTGAGACTAAAGCACAAAGCTAAACCAAACATCTTGATTCAGGGAGAGACTGGGAGAAATGGGGGTACTGATGGGGGTACTGACGGCAGCGTTGGGAGCAAGAGAAGAGGATGTGGGGGAGAAAGTAGTCAGAGAATAATATATGCGTGCATGGCATTGCTAAGTAAAATCGGTCAATTAAAAATTAAAATAGAATGTCAACTCTGCTTTGAAATTCTCTTCCCTTGTAAGGCTGAGGACTTGGCATTACCTCAGGCAGAGGACCATGTCAGGCAGCTGGTGACAACGCAGAGCTGTACCTCCATCGCTGACATTGCTGACATCAGCACCTGCTGCTCAAAAAGTTCCTCACTCTTAACTTCAGATCCAACTGAAATGAATTTTCATCAATCTCAGGACATCTCCCATATCGCCGTCAGTATTCCTGTCACTGGCTAGCGAAGAGCGAAGCCAGCACGCAGAGAGCGGAGAGTTCAGTTATTCACATCACTGAAAATGAATTTTGGGGGGAAAAAGTGTGATCCTAACACACAACTGCTCATGCTTTTATAAATTGGAAAGCAGTGTAGAAATATCTGTCTACATGTCCGTCTGAGGGTGGTCTTTAGTCCCGTGACCACTAAGGGACATTTCCATTGCACATTTCCAGGAACAAATGTTGTTAAAAACGTTTTTCTTCTAAGTAAGCAGGATCTGTGGTTTGAGCAGACAGCTGTGGTAATGAGTTCTAAGGGAAGTTTCTCAAAAGCATTTGTCTTCCCAAAATAAGAGGTAAGTGCACAAGCTTTGCAGAGTTCAGCACACTTAACTATCCCAGAAATAAATTGTTAACTCATACCCTCTCTCTACTCACTCCTACAGTTTCCAGGCAAGGGTTTTTAGGATAACTTTATTTTAATTTTTAGTATAATTTCATCATAATACAGGTAGCAATTTGATTTTGCTACATGTATATACTTCTTTTTTCATTCAAATTTGACTTGTCAGAGAAGTTCTGCTTCCGTGTGTGTGTGTGTGTGTGTGTGTGTGTGTGTGTGTGTGTGTGTGTGTGTTTTCTCTGTGTAACAGAGCCCTGACTGTCCTGGAACTTTGTAGACGAGGCTGTCCTCGAACTTACAGAGATCCACTTACCTCCACTGGGACTAAAGGTGTGTGATACCACGCCCAGATGTCTCCTTTATTCTTGATGTAGACTACTTGATGTATCTTTCAATATGGCTTCATGTTTCCTGAAATATGTGCTGAATTTTCTAGGTAGATGGTTGGATCCAAACCCAGCAGTCTGGGTGACCTACAAATGCTGAGCACGCATTAGGGGGTCCTCCGTTCTTGGTCCACTTTTTCCATCGAAGATACTTCAGTTTGTTTTTTGTTATTGATTTCCACTTTACTACTGAATATGCTCCATCTGATTCCACATCCACCTCTCCAGGAGGGTGTCCTCCCTGCCTCACAGCAATTGCACTCTTCCCCAGACTTCAAAAAGCCTGTGGCAACCGGTGTTGTTTTCAGCCATACACAAGCTGGAGTTATCACAGAGAAAGGAGCCTCCCTTGAGGAAATGCCTCCATGAGATCCAGCTGTAAGGCATTTTCTCAATTAGTGATCAAGGGTGGGAGGCCCCCTTGTGGGTGGTGCCATCCCTGGGCTGGTAGTCTTGGGTTCTATAAACAAGCAAGCTGAGCAAGCCAGGGGAAGCAAGCCAGTAAGTAACATTCCTTCATGGCCTCTGCATCAGCTCCTGCTTCCTGACTTGTTTTAGTTCCAGTCCTGACTTCTTTTGATGTTGAACAGCAGTGTGGAAGAGTAAGCTGAATAAACCCTTTCCTCCCCAACTTGCTTCTTGGTCATAATGTTTGTGCAGGAATAGAAACCCTGACTAAAACACCCACCAACAGAACGTCATTGAAAAAAATGTTCACATTTCGCACAGCAGCAGCAGCAGCAGAAGGTTGTGCATAAATGTTCACACCACTCACAGGAAGCTCAGTTCAGATTCAGTTGTGCAAGCTTTGAGGCTTGAGTCCCGCCCTCCTTTCCATGTTCGAGTTCCACGCTGATCTTAAGGCAGAGATTGTCATGAGGAGCAGACACTGCCTGTAACTTTGCTATGTAGCTCAGAAAGCCCTGGATCCAGGCTGAAGTCAAGAATAACCATGGGTTGACAAACAGTGTTGGTTTTGCGATGTTAGTGGAGCTTCAGGAGCCCTCAGAAAATTACTTAGTTTGAACCTAGGAAAGATTTTAAAATCATGGATCCAATTCGTCTTTGGAAACGCTTCTTAAGTGTGAAGAGGAATCTTGAAGATGACGATGTGTTCAGATTGACTGAGCACATAAGAAAATTAGCTGTCCCTGACCAGACCACACACATGTGAAAGGAAATGCTCTGTACCACAGTGAGGATTCAGCAAGACAGATGCTAAGGAGGGAAACGCTGGGGGGATGAGCAACAAGGATGGATTTAGGAATGGTATTTAACTGTAAAGTTCCCTGTGGGAAAAACTAAGCAAGTATTTAAAACAGTGGGAAGAAACTGCCATGGGGAATGTTAGCCCTTCTTTAATGCAGCAATATTGGCAGAAGTACAAGAAGAGCCTGCACTTATAACCATTTCCCCAAATCCTAAATTCCTCCAACCATCTACTCAGGCAGAGAGGCGAATCCAAGTTGTCGGTTGGGAGATGGACAAAGTGATTCTGTTGACAGATAATTTTCAAAACCCGAGGAACAGTTTAGGGGCAATAGTGTGCAAATTTTAAATGAGTCTGTCCAGAGGGGAGGAAGTGCAAACGGAGAATGTAGAGATTTATTGATTGATTGGCTTCTGCTGCCTACAGCGTGGAAAAGGGCATCAGGTCCACAGGAAACCATCAGGGACCACACACATTGGAACACTGGAGGCTGTGTGGTGAGACAGCTGAGCTGGAAGACCCCTGAGTGGGAATGGGACAGGAAATTCTGAACTCACCATTGTTGATTTTGGGACTCTCCAAGGCCTGGGAAATCCTTGCCCCCATTCTCCCCACTAGAGACTTGTTGGCTCCCAGACAAACACGACAGGGACTAGAGGCCAGTCTACTGCAAGGGAGAGGCTGCAGGGACCACACTTAGCAGCTCTGTTGGTGCTGCTGGAGCCCGATCCTCAGCCCTGATGCAAAGCTTCTCCACTTCTTCCTCACTGGCCTCCAGCGCTTTACTGGGGCCGCTAGGGTGGAAAGGAGATTGTACAGACGTGCTGTTCTCATGCAGATAGTTTGATCTGTGTGCCATGTTCAGAGTCTCTGCACGGTTTTTCTCAGAAGCAGTTTTGTGAATAATTTAATCTAACTGGCCAACCCAGTTCAGTTTTTAAGAAGACAACTTGGTGCAAAGATACACCAAAAGTGGAAGGTGGGGTTGGCTCAGAGGGGAAAGGCCCCTGCTGCACAGCCTGATGAACTAATTTCTAGCTCCACTTGGTGCAAGGAGAGAGCTGACCCCAAAAGTTGTCCTCTGACCTCTGCATGTGTGCACAGACACACACATGCACATGCAAACATGCACACACTCATATGCCAAATCAAATCATTTTTTCAAAGTTCAAGGTAAGAGGAATAAGAAGCCTCTCTGGTAGGATCAGCAACTTTATACCCTAGCAAAGCTGCCATCTTAGGCAAGAGCTTTCCACATTCCATCCTGACCTGAGGATCCAACAGCCAGCCACTTCCCCACTGTAATGGAGGTGTATGAGCTGACTGTGCTCAGGGAGCTGACAGCAGGAGCCACCGGGTGTGGCAGATTCCACGGATGCTTCAGACACCCTGGAGATGGCCATCCAAGGAGCTCAGACACACTGGAGATGGCCATCCAAGGAGCTCCATCAACTCAACCTCATACTCTCTAACACACGCCCCCTCAGGTAAATTTCCCATGCAACTGATCCCTTCTTGATACTCTGGATGTTTTATTTTTTATTATCACAATGGTTCTTACTTTGGTTTTGTGAGTCAGGGTCTTGCTACATAGTTCAGGTTGTACTTGAGCTTAAGACCTTCCTGCTTTAGGCTCCCAAATGCCGACTACAGGGGCATGCCACCACACTCTTTTTCTTTTCTTTTTTTTTTTTTTTCCAGATTTTTTTTTATCAATTTATTTCATGTATGTAGGAATACCATTGCTGTCTTCAGGCACACCAGAAGAGGGCATCAGATCCCCAATAGAGATGGTTGTGAGCCACCATTTGGTTGCTGGGAATTGAACTCAGGACCTCTGGAAGAGCAGTCAGTGCTCTTAACTGCTGAGCCATCTCTCCAGCCCCCATACTCTGAGTGTGTGTGTGTGTATACACACGCACGCATGCACACATGTACATGTATTCTTGTGTGGGCATGTATTCATGTGTATGCAGGAGTGCATGTATGTGTGCACATGTGTGTGGAAGTCAAAGATTGATGTTCAATGTCTTCTTTACTTTTTCTTCCCACCTTGATTTCTGAGACAGGGTCTCTCTCTGAACCCAGAAGTAACCAGGTCAGCTGACTGGCTGGCCAGAGATCTCCATGGTTTGTGTGTCTCCCCAGCCCCACCCCAACACTGGAATCACACACACATGCAATTGCACTGGGCTTTTTACACAGATGTTGGGGATCTGAGCTCAGGTTTTCATGCTTGCATGGAAAGTAAATTATTGACTGAGCTATCTCTTCGATCCTGATTTACTTCTTTCAAACAAAAAATTTGTCTCTTCTGTCTGTCTCTCTGTCTATCTGCCTCTCTGTCTCTACTTCTCTCTGTATGTCTATTTCTCTGTCTCTGTCTATCTGTCTTTTACTCTGTTTCTCTGTCTGTCTCTCCTTCTCTCTGTCTCTGTTTCTCTGTGTCTGTCTCTCCCTCTCTCTCCCTCTCTGTTTCTGTCTCTGTCTGTTTGTCTCTGTCCCTCTCCCTTTCTCTGTCTCTCTTCCCCTCTCTCTTTCCCTCTTTCTGATTCTGTCTCTGTCTCTCTCCCTCTCCTTCTCCCTGCCTTCTGTGTGCATTCACACACAAGCTAATGAGAGCATTATCTTTGTCTCTTTCAAATGTTTGATACAGAATAGGTGCTTAATAAATATTTGCTTAATTAATAAACAAGGGTTCAGATGTTGTGTTCTCTGCGATGAGAGTCTGACCTTCTCTCACATCTCACTCTACAGCTTTGCTCGATGTAACTGTCAGATGTGTGAGGTTGTCCCATGACCCACTAGAAATGGCTTTGTTCCATGTCCAGATGTTTCCTAAACACCACTCAGGACAACAGCCAGAGACTAAAGCAGTTCACTGACCCCTGGCCGAGGGCTGTTTCATTATCTCCAGCCTGCAGTTACTATGGACAAAGAAGAGGCCATCTTCCCATGGTATTTATCCTGATGCCCCATCCGGCCCCGAAGCTCTTTCTTACCTTCCTAGCTGGAGCAAGCCCTCCCTCAGCTTCACGCTATTTATAGTCCCATCGACTGGCTGCCAGATATTTGTTTCTCCTTCCAGATCCTGATTCCCTCATATCCCCTCTGCTTTCTGTCCAGGGAGACTGATTGATTGGCATGGACACTATCAAAGGAATCCTAGCCCCCCTTGCTTCCTTTGGGGTCCAGCCAATGAGAATTCCTGGCAGGAGAACTGAAGAAGGGAGGGAGTGGGGACCAGCAATTCCTGTAAGTCGACTGTGGCCTGGGGTACCCCTTCCTGACAGCTGCTGCCCCTCACCCAGCTTGCCCAGCCTCTAGATGCTGTAACACTACTGGGTCTCCTAGCACAGTCACGGGAGCAGCTTCCCTGCTGCCACTGTCTGAGGTCCTGATGTCTCTCCTACACAGTCTACACCTTTGTAAATTAGCTACTTTCTGAATAAGCCCCTGTAGATTCTCTTAATTTGCTTGTGCCTTCTGTTCCCATGGGGCCCTGACCTGTGCAACAATTTCAGCTCTCTGTTGTACTGTTACTATGACCTCCAATAGAGGGCAGAAAAGTGATAGAGATATTTCTAGAAACTCCCAAAAATCTCTGTCCAATATAGCATCTCTAATTGTCAAACCACCTGTGATAGTTTCTTTTCTGTTGCTACGACAAAATACCCCTGTAGAAGCAGCCTTCAGTGAGAAAGGCTCTATCTTAGCTCACAGTTCCAGCCCATCATGGTGGGGATGGCTTGGTAGCAAAAGCATAGGCTGTCCTGGAGGTTGGGAAAGAAGGTAAGAGGAGAAAGGGCCAGGCTATAAACCCTCAAAGCCCACCCCTAGTAACAGACATACTTCTTCCAGCTTGGTCCCACCTCCCAATGTTTCCATACCTTTCAAAACAGTGGGAGGCCACCAGCAGGGACCAAGTGTCTCAGTACATGAGCATGTGAGGACATCTCACCACAGCAGAGAGCGGTCACCTCTCTCTGCTGACTGGCTGTCTTATTTGTTTTTTTGTTTTAAACCATTCTGTTATTGTAAAGAGACACCATTGCCAAGGCAACTTATAAATGGAAACATTTAATTGGAGGCATCCTTGATGTTTCAGTGAATCCATGATCGCCATGACGAGGAGCCTGGTGACAGGTAGGCATGGTACTCATATGCTGAGAGCTCACATCTATCCACAGGTGACAAGCTGAGGAGACTGGGCCTAGTGTGGCCTTGAAAACGTAAAGCCTCCATCACCGCATTAGCAAATCTCTTTCAGCAAGGTCAAACCTAATCCTTCCAATCAGTGCTAGCAGCTGAGGAGCAAACATTAAATATGGGAGCCTATGGGAGCCATTCTCATTCACACACACACACCCACCTCCCGCACTGGTTGTGGACGGAGCATGAGCAGTGCCCTCAGCTGTTCAACATCAGGCTGTCAGGTCCAACCTGAGGAAGGTTGGTGATAGGACCTGAGATTATGTACTCTCAGACCCGAGACAATGAGAAAGGTGACTGATACATACCCTTCTTCGTCCTCCTCTCCCTCCTCTTTCCCCTCCTCCTCTTTCCCCTCCGCCTTCTCCCTCTCCTCCTGTTCTTCCAGCTTTTTTTGTTCTTTTCTTTTCTTCTCTTTTCAATAAAAAGATCTTATGGGGTTAGAGAGGTGGTTCAGTGGTTAAGAGCACTGACTGTTCTTCGAGAGGTCCTAAGTTCAATCCCCAGCAACCACATAGTGGCTTACAACCATCTCTAATAGGGATACAATGCATTCTTCTGGTGTGTGTCTAAGACAACCACAGTGTACTTATATAAATAAAAGTAAATAAACCTTAAAACAACAACAACAGCAACAACAAAAGACCTTATAAGGCACAGTGCCTGGGTATTCTCTGCAAAGATTTTCATGTTGGGTCACACTTTTCAAAGCAGGTCTAGTTCAGCTTACAGGCCGGAAGTATAGTGTATCCATGCATCATGTGACCAGCATGGTGCCGGGAGCAGAGCATGCAGCAGTGAACAGGAAAGCAAGGGTCTGGATCTGTGCAAGTGCTGCCTGAAGACCCAGCTCAGGGTGGCTGTCAGGTGTCTCCTCCAGCACTGTTAACTTAAAGTCACTTGAGAGAGCTCAGCTGCAGGCATGGCCTGTGGCAATTCCCTGAACTCAGGACAGGACCTGCTGTCCAGCTGCGACAAGACCTTCTCACTCAAGACCTTCTACTCATCCTTTCTGTTGACTCCCTTGACAGGAGAGTAAACATTAGATCCCTAGTCCTTGGTGCCTTCAAATGTAGGGTACTTGAAATACAAAAAAAGCCTTCTTACTGAGTTTTTCAAAATGAGCATGTAGTTCATGTAGTTCATAGGTCTTGTAGTGAAAGATAAAGACTGTTTATCTAAAAAAGGTTCATTATTGTTGAAAGACCCATAATGTGAGGATTCCCCCACGTTCTGACTCAGGAGAGGGGACACCCCAAATCACTCATGAGAAACAGTCTTGATGCAAACTGCAAGATGTTTATTCGGGAAAGACCAGTGCACTGGGGACGACTCGTATCCCACGCAGGGGTAGAGGAGTCGACCACGAGCTCAAGGAGTATGGGGTTTATAAAGGCACAAAAACTGAAAACACCTGGCATTGGGCTATAGAATGGCAAAAACCGCAAACACCTGGCAAAAACCTGGCATCCTAGGGCAAGTTCTCTATTTTGGACACAGGTCTAGGGGCTTAAGTAGTTTTTCATACTCTCTCAGGATCTTTCATTGTGACATTGATTTTCTTTATTTGAGTCTCATCAAGCATGCTATAAACAAGACACTTCAAGCTAGAAGTCGCTTGGCGATGTAGATGACTATTCTGTTTTACGTAGCTTGGTAGGCATTTGAGTAAGCAGGGTCCTATAGTGAGAGCTAGGAGCAAAAGGACTAGTGGCCCAGCCGTGGCTGTGAGTGTGGCCCAGCCGTGGCTGTGAGTGTGGCCCAGCCGTGGCTGTGAGTGTGGCCCAGCCATGGCTGTGAGTGTGGCCCAGCCGTGACTGTGAGTAGTTAACAAGTGGGACCAAAAGAACAAGGATTGTTCCTTTGATAGATACTTGATGTCTTGTTTCTCTCTTTTAAAGGTTACTTTTGGCCATGGCTAGACTTTCTTTAATTATCCCTGACTGAGTGGCATAGAAGAAACAGATTTCTCCCAGCATCATACAGAAACCTCCTTGTCTCATAAAAAGGAGCATCCAGTCCTCTTTGATTCTCCACCACGAAAGACAAAGGAAGGTCCATGTTAACCCCTACACTGTCTAGACCCATCATTCCTCTGCACCTTCACCTTCCAGCAGGAGACATTTCCTTGTCCTTGTACCCAATGATCTGAAGCTGCATCACACGCAGCTTCCTGGGCCCTCAGGAGCCACTCTTCTCAGTCTTGCTCAAGTTTCATCAGTTACCTACATGTTGTAGCAAAGCAGTTTCCTGACCATCGGCCATTGCCAAGCAGAGTTGTTGTAGTGACCTCAGAACAGCCTGTCCCACAGTCATGGCAATGAGATAAGCAGAGCAATCAACACTAGCGAGGCCTGTGTGGGCGACAATGAGGCTCTTAACATCCCTTGCAAAAGCAAAGGCGAGTCACTAGGTTGCCAATGGAGATTCTAGTCACTGTGAGTCCCTCTGTTCCCACAGCCACCTGCATGCAGTGGTAGAGGAAGGTTGGGGAAGGTCTGGAGCATGTGTGAGGTAGTAGATTGATTGAGGTAGTAGATGTGATCGTGGAGGTGCCAGAAGCTTGAAGTAAACCACATACGGGTCTATTTTTCTGGCATGACCCATGAAGAAAAGCGAGTAAAGCCACTGACACTGCAGAGCTGCCTGATGAATCCACAAATGTCCATGTCCAGTCCACCATTTCCTTTGGTCTCTTCGTTCATTCGTTACTGTCTCTGATTCAGCATTTTTCATTTTTCCTCTGTCGTCTCAGGTTGGAGAATTGGCTGCTGTAGCTCTACAGCATTCATCTGGGTCACCGGCAACAATCTGGAGCCCAGAGGAGCTTTAGGCCAGTGTGTCCTGCTTCACAAGGCACCATCATCCTCACCCACAGTACTTCCAGCAACATCTGCTTGGTCATAGTTCTCTAACATGGTGACCTCTAGGCAGAGGATGGTGGGAAACAGGGCATTCCTGGTCGCTGTTGGATCATCTGAGTGATGATGTTTTATCACAGGGCTCCATGTGGTTTCCTGTAGATGGGTCCTAACCAGCACACCTTACCCATTTGAGTCTACAAATAAAATTGAGTTAAGGAACATTGTGAACCTTCCTTCATCTGTTTCCCAGATTCATATCCTGAATGTCTCATGTAGTCCTGTGTGCTCTGACTTATCTCCCTGAATTCATAACCATGTCCCTGGCTCCTGACAACCAGAGGCATGCATTTCCTTCATTGTTGAGATGCTTCATCATCTTCCTCATCCTTAATCCTTTCCACTCGCTGTTCCCCCCACCTGGAATTCCCCACTCCCATTTTATCCCCTTATTGCTGCTTATCCAAAGGTCTTACTCTAAGGTTCCTTTGATTTTAGGACATCCTGTGCTTTTTTTGTTGTGTTCTCATCCTTTGATTTTAGAACATCCTGTGCTTTTTTTTGTGGTGTTCTCATCAGTTTGGGGGCTTTAAATGCTCTTAGTTCCCCCAGTCTTGTCCCTGTGTGAAAAGTTCTAATGGTGAGGATGCTACCAAATCCAACCCCACATCTGATGACAGTCATAGCAACAGAAATCTAAGGTGTTGACAGAACTGGGTAATGCTGGAATAAGACAACACCAACATAAGTGCCTATTTTGTAACGTCCTTGCTCATTTTAGAACATAGGAGTTGTCTGCCTTCAACTATTAGCTGTGTGTAGATGTGCAGGCTGGGGCATGTGACTCTGTGTACAGTTTTATATAAAATACATATGAAGTTCTTGGACAGCAGAAGGATGGTCTGGTTTAATGGCAGTGACATCACCTGAGACAGAAAGATGCAGCTCTGCACTGCTGTGGGAAGCATGAGGAGTTTTCCCTTAGAGACCTTCACTCAGGTAAAGGTGAGTTCTGGATTATGTCACAGAAAGGCATTGCAGGATGAGACAGAGTGATGCATGTATTTGGCAGAGATATGGAACAATACGCAGGTTAGGGAGAATAACCCAAGCTTTATACTTCAGCGTAGGCGTTAGAGAAGGGCTTAAGAATATGAGCGAGCACATTCCCAGACACAGTATGGGCCTGTCAGGAGAAACCCACCCTTAGATGTTTCTACTGTGGTGGTAAATCAGGTTTTGTGTCTTTCTTTGCTTTTTCTTTGAGACTGGCTCTGACTCTGCAGTTCAAGCTGACCTGAACTCACTACGTAGGCCAGGCTGGCTACAAACTCAGGGCAATCCTTCTGTCTCAGTCACCCAAGTGCTGTATTAGAAATATGTAAATATATAAATAGGATTTATGAGCTACCCTGCCTGGCCCAATTCTGGGTCTAAGTCACACTGCTTGAAGAATATAATTTATAACAAGTTTTAAAATTAAGCAACATTTGAAAAATTCAATAAGGTTTAAAAAAAGTATTTAAAATGTATTGGTAATTTATGCTTTGTATCTTTAAGAATTTATTTTGTGAATGAAATGTCTCATTAGCTGGCCCCAAATTGATAACTCTAGAAGTGTAGGTAGGTACTACAATATAAATCAAAGATGCTTGCACAACTGAGGAGTTAACTTTGTTTCAATGAATGTATAAAGTAGAGAGATTTCAGGAGACTGTGGTAAGGAAGAGCCCAGGAACCAGGCTTAAATCCGGATGTGGCTCATTTTGTTCAACAGTAACCATATTTCATGCTGACTGCAAAACAAAACTTAACAGGACCTATTTCCTGTCCCTAAGAGTCTTCCTAACAGAGGGATGGCGGTCACAATGGAGATTAGGGTAGCTGCACCCTTCCTAACAGAGGGATGGCGGTCACAATGGAGATTAGGGTAGCTGCACCCTTCCCCTCGAGGCTACACTGAAAGAAAAATCTTTGTTCAAGGTATTGAAAGATGCTAAAAAAGTTACCATAGAAACAAGAGAGGAACATCCTTAATTTATGTGTGAGGGGGCTGAATGGACACATGCAGATACAGAGACATAGAAGAAAGTGTTTCCCTAAATTGCAGTTGAAGATTAGCAGAGTACAGAGGGGCCAAACAAATGACTGGACTAAAGCTGAAACAGAGACAAGGGTCAGAATAACCAACCTTGCTCTAACTTATTCTATATGTATAAAGCAGTGGGATTTCAGACTCTGCCTTGCCCTGGGAGAGTCTAGTTTTTAAAATTCATCCATCCACCCACCCACCCACCCATCCAGCCATCCATCCACCCATCCATCCATCCATCCATCCATCTATCCATCTATCCACCCACCCATGCATCCATCCACTCATCCATACATCTACCCGTCCGTCCATTTGTCCATCCATCCACCTATCCATCCATCCATCCATCCATCCATCCATCCATCCATCCATCCAGTCATCCATCCACCCATCCATCCATCCATCCATCCATCCACCCACCCATCCATTCATCCACTCATCCATTCATCCATCTGTCCGTCCATTCATTCATTCATTCATTCATCCACCCACCCACCCACCTACCCATTCATCTACCCACCCACCATCTGCCCACCCATCCATCCATCTATCCACTCATCCATCCATCCATCCATCCATCCACCCATCCACCCATCCATCCACTCATCCATTCATCCATCTGTCCAT
>LR751842.1:0-13714 GCA_902729485.2 Mus minutoides
AGGAAGAAGGAGCTAGAGAAAGTACCCAAGGAGCTGAAGGGGTCTTCAACCCTATAGGTGGAAGAATAACATGAACTAACTAGTACCCCCTGAGCTCATGTCTCTAGCTGCATATATAGAAGAGGATGGCCTAGTTGGCCATCAGTGGGAAGAGAGGCCCCTTGGTCATGCAGACTTTATATGCCCCAATACAGGGGAATGCCAGGGCCAAGAAGTGGGAGCGGATGGGTAGGGGAGCAGGGCCGGGCGGGAGGAGGGTATAGGGAACTTTCTGGATAACACTTGAAATGTGCTAGGATTAAAGGCCTGCTCCACCACGCCCGGCTTTTTTTTTTTTTTTTTGGAGTAGCTTTTCTTTTTTTTTTTTTTTTTTGGAGTAGCTTTTCTAATATCGAATAAAATCAACCTTCAACCAAAAGTTATCAAAAAACATAAGGAAGGACACTTCATACTGGTCAAAGGGAAAATCTACGAAGAAGAACTCTCAATTCTGAACATCTATGCTCCAAATGCAAGGGAACCCATATTCATAAAAGAAGCTTTACTAAAGCTCAAAGCACACATCACACCCCACACAATAATAGTGGGAGACTTCAACACCTCACTCTCAGTAATGGACAGATCATGGAAACAGAAACTAAACAGAGACACAGTGAAACTAACAGAAGTGATGAACCAAATGGATTTAACAGGTATCTACAGAACATTTCATCCTAAAACAAAAGGATATACCTTCTTCTCAGCACCTCACGGTACCTTCTCCAAAATTGACTATATAACTGGTCACAAAACAGGCCTCAGCAGATACAAGAAGATTGGCATAATCCCATGTATCCTATCAGATCACCACAGATTAAAGCCGGTCTTAAATACCAACAAAAACATCGGAAAGTACACATACACAAGGAAGTTGAACAACATTCTACTAAATGATAACTTGGTCAAGGAAGAAATAAAGAAATTAAAGGCTTTTTAGAATTTAATGAAAATTAAGACACATCATATCAAAACTTATGGGACACAATGAAAGCAGTGGTAAGAGGAAAACTCATGGCTCTAAGTGCCTCCAAAGAGAAACTAAAGAGAGCTTACACTAGTAGCTTGACAGCACACCTGAAAGCTCTAGAACAAAAAGAAGTGAATATACCCAAGAGGAGTAGATGGCAGGAAATAATCAAACTCAGGGCTGATCAACCAAATAGAAACAAAAAGAACTATACAAAGAATCAACAAAACCAGGAGCTGGTCCTTTGAGAAAATCAACAAGATAGATAAACCCTTAACCATACTAACCAGAGATCACAGAAACAGTATCAAAATTAATAAAATCAGAAATGAAAACGGAGTCATAATAATGAAATATACCTTAAAATAATTATTCTGTTGGTTGAAATATTAACAGTTGAAATATTAAAATCATGTTCTATAAACATCATGGAAATATTATTGGTAATTTTTCTCACTCTACTTGAAATCGGCATTTTCTTAATGCTTAACTTTAAAGAGTTTTTGCTATTTTGAAAATTTTAAAATATACTTACTGATAAAATAATTTCTTTCCTAGAAACACTTTTTTAAGTAAACTGACTGTTAAACAATATACACAGATATATAATGCATTTTAAATACTCTCTCACTATGTCAGGTGATATCAAATAAGGGCTTCTGAATATATTTCTTAATGATTCATTTTTAATATTTCATGCTCTTTTACTATGCTTAACTCCCAAAGAATATTTTGTATGTTTTGAAATAATTTAGTATTCAACATTAGACATAGGATCCTCAGCTACAGATAGTATTAAATATTCATTAATGATATTTTTATGGTATGGAAGGATATGAATATAAAGTTGAACAAATTTTTATGTAGTATTTGATTCTCAAAATGCTCAATTTTATTAATATGTTTGATGTATAATATGCATTTAAATAATTAAAAATTTATGAAAAAATATATAAGTAAATAAATGAGTAAGGTGTATGTATTTGTCAAGTTCAACAAATGTATTGTAGAACTGTACACTCTAAAGTTATAAATTTTACCACAAAAGAAAAAGGTTTCAAGTATTTTTTCAAAAGAAAAATTTGTGAAGTATTGACTCTATGATTAGATACTAAAATATTTCAAAGGAATATATACATATGTCTGAAACAATGGATGAAACTTTAGGATGAATTAATGCACAGAGAGGAAGAAATGAGTAGGTATGTGATAAATTAAGTAGAAAGTTAATGAAAATGTCTAGGTAGTGAATATGAGTATTCAATATCAAATTGCATTAACTTTGCTATACATTGAAAATTTTAGAATCTTGGAGGAAAAAAAATCCACTGAATATAATTAAGCAGAAATTTCAGGAAAATTTGTAGCCGTAAACACTTTTCTGTTTTTGTTGTTGTTGTTTTCAGAGACAAAGTTTCTCTGTGTAACCCTGGTTGTCCGGCAACTGACTGTAGATCAGGCTGGCCTCAAACTCATAGATCTGCCTGCCTCTGCCTCCTTAGTGCTGGAACTAAAGGCGTGTTGCTGCCACGCCTGCCCTGCATTAAACACTTTTATCAGCAGAAGATATACATACAAATATAAATTAATTCCCAGATCACAAGCTTGGAAACAAAGGGGCTGGGAAAATGGTTCAATGGTGGTGCTTATGCCAAGTCTGCATTCAGTCATTGGAACTCATAAAGTCAATGAAGCAGTTCTCTGATCTCTATAAACACACCACAGCACAAACATGTTCACATGTATACACACGCGCGCACACACACACACATACACACACACAAAACCACACACATGCACACATACACACACAAATGTATTCTTAATTACGAAATTAAATAAGTAAAAATAAAATACAGAGGGGACTAGAGCAATAATTCAGTGGTTAGGAGCACTGTCTATTCTTCCAGAGGACCAGGATCAATTCCCAGCACCTACATGGCAGTTCACAATTATCTGTAACTTTAAGATCCGACACTCTCACACAGAAATACATGCAGATAAACACCAATGCACATAAAGTAAAAATAATTACTTTTATAAAAGTATAGAATAGAAAATGAGAATGAAAGAAATAACTAAGGAAACAGAAAAACAGAAGACATAATTAATCAAAGTCTACTTTTTATCTGCTTGTTTTTGAAGCAGGATCTTGTGTGGCCCAGGTTTGTCTCAAACTTGCTATAGCTGAGTATGACCTTGAATTCCTGACTCTCCTGCCTCTGCCTCTTTCGTGCTGGAATTATAGATTGTAGGCATGTACTAGCCTGCCAAGCATTTCTTCTTTTAATATTATTATTTTGTAGACGTATTTATTTATGTATGAGTACTCTATCTGTATGTACACCTGTATGCAGAGGAGGGCATCAGATTCCATCACAGATGGTTGTGAACTACCATGTGGTTGCTGGGGACTGAACTCTGGACAGTCAGTGCTCTTAACTGAGCCACCTATTTTGTCCACTTTTTTCTTTTTTTTTGGGGGGGGGGGTTGGTTTTTTGAGACAGGGTTTCTCTGTGTGCTCTGGCTGTCCTGGAACTCACTTTGTAGACCAGGCTGGCCTCAAACTCAGAAATCCACCTGCCTCTGCCTCCAAGTGCTGGGATTAAAGGCGTGTGCCACCACGCCCGGCTCACATTTTTTCTTTTAAATTCAGGTAATCTGCCAGATAATTTAAGTAAGAAAACAGATGTAATAATAAATTAATGAAAGACAAAAGGAAAATAAGGCCTGAAGTAAAAGAAAAGCCTGAAGTCATCAGAGGGCACCTTGAAGACCTCTAGGCACTTATTTAAAATCCACATGAAATGGATGATGTACTAGAAAAAAACATTTATCAAAAGGAAGTCAAAGGAAATAGAATATTTAGGCTGTAAAATTTCCGTTAAAGAAATCAAGAAAGTTATTATATATGGCACTGAGCCCAGAGGGTTTCCTGAATATACCAAAGCTTCAAATAGCACAGTCCCAATAATCCAAAATTGTTCCTGCGCATTGAAAATGAAAGGTAAAAGTTTGAGTTCTCTTTGTGAAGAAAGGGGAAAAAAAGTAGGTAATAAATTTAATAAAGGCAGAAAAAAGAAGATGAATATCACATATAAATATCAATGTAAAAGTATGAAGTTAAAAAAATATCAGAGAACAGAAGCTCATACCACACCAAGAAAACAACAAATGTTGATCTACTGATGTTAACCCCAGAAATGCAACATGATTCCTTAGGAGATCTGGAGGTGACCGCCATTTCTGCTCTGGATGAAAAGGCTTCAAGAAAATTCAACACTCAGCATCCATTTCTGGAGAGGGAAGAAGGTGACAGGCGAGCTCTTAAAACAAAAAAGTATATATGCTATAAGCCTAGAGATAGACGAAATACAAGACATTTTTTTCAGTAAAATCACAGAAAAAAATGTGTATCATTTCTTTTTTTTTTTTAAAAGATTTATTTATTATATGTAAGTACACTGTAGCTGTCCTCAGACACTCCAGAAGCGGGCATCAGATTTCATTACTGATGGTTGTGAGCCACCATGTGGTTGCTGGGATTTGAACTCCGGACCTTCAGAAGAGCAGTCGGCGCTCTTAACCACTGAGCCATCTTACTAGCCCTGTGTATCATTTCTAATGCTAAGAAGTTAATAATCCTAGAAATCAAAGCAATACAATCAGACAGCAGAAAGAAAATGAAAGAATGAGAATTAGAAGGCAAAACTGCTTGTATTTGAGATGAGCCCTGGAGATGCACACATGAACTGGCACAATAAAAGGACTGGGTAAGAAAGGACACAGATTAACATGAGTTCCACAGGTTTCACACATATATGTAACAAGTAGTCATCCTATGTACAGAAAACTCCATGTATAATAACAGTAAGAAGTAGTAAACTACTTTAGGATAACTTTAGCAAGATATGAGCAAAAAGTTATACAAAAAAAAAAACATTCCTTATAAAAATTAAATAAAACCTAGAGTCTGCTCTAAAATAAAGCTTAACATGATAAAAGTGTCAATTGTCCTTGGCTTTTAAATGTGATAAAATCTGACTAAAAATAACACCAAGCTTTTATTATAGAAACTAGGTGAGTTAAATAGCAAATTTATATCATATGAAGCGTTAACAGTTAAAAGAAAGGAGAGAATATCCCTACTCAAAATTAAACTATGCTATAAAGTCTCTATGACTGCAGGTATAGTACCTAGATATAAAACCAAAAACACACCCATGAATTTTAATTAAAACTTAGGTCACAATATTCATAATTGTTATAAATCAGAAACTACATGTGATGTTCAAAAAAGGATGAGCTAAATTTGACCTGGGGAAGAAAAGATAGAAATTTATAAAAAAAAATTTTTTAAAGAAAAAGAGACTTAAGTGCTATGTAAAACTCAACATTAACGAGTTGGAAGAATTTTCAAAGCAGAGATGATGGCAAAAAAAGAGAAAAAAGTGCTGGGGTTATGGAAAAAAAAAAAAAAACAAAACCAACACTAGGAAGACTGGAGCACATAGAGAAAACAACAGTGTGTTATACACAGTAGTTTATATATGTGCTAAATAAAAAGCAGAGATGGACACTGTCAATACAAAAAAATCCAGAAAAGCTAAACATTGTAGGATTTGCTGCAATTAAGCTTCATATGCAATGAGAATTATGTACTTTATGTCCATTACGCTATCGTGAACCCCTAGTTAGATCCTAAAACTATACAGAGCTAAGCAGAGACAAGAAGCAATCTTTAAAGCACTGTGTTTATTCTTTCACTTATCCCATTACTCTTCTGTCTAAAAAGTCTCAGTGTCTAAAAACTTCTAAATCCCTTTTTCTCAATCCCCTCAATATCGTGGTCCTACTATACTGATGCACATTTTCTACCACTGTCCAAAACGTCCAACTGCTCACACTATCCCTACACTATCCCTGTACGCAAAGCTAGGACTGCAGGAGTAATGCATCACACATTAGTCTGCTCAAGCCGCCACAGCAAAGTACCACAGTACACACAACAAGTTTATTGTCTTGGGCTTTTTAAACTGTAAGTTCAATATCAAAGTGCCAGACCGTTTTGGTTCCCTGTGAGAACTGTTTTCTGTCTTATAAATGGCAGCCTTTTCACTGCACCCTCCCATGACACACCCTCTGAGCAGAAATGGAAAGATCTCTCTTCCTTCTCTTCTTTTATTAAAGTGTATGTGTCTATGTATATGCCACATATGTGCATGTATCTCAGTGCTGGGATTACAGGTGGTTATGAGCTACACTTTTAGCTGCTGAGCCATCTCTGCAGCCCCTTACTTCCTCCTTTAAGAAAAGGTCAAGAGCATAATCAAATGGAGACCCCCAAAATAACCTCACTTAAACCTTCATTACTTTGATAAAAGCCTTATCTACAAACAGACAGAACAGGGGTAGAAGTCTTAACAAATTTTAAAAAGACATAAATGCTCAGTCCATACTGAGCACAGCATGTTTGTTCTAAAGCTGGATAGTTTGCAACTCCTATTCTTCCCTCTTCAAATACTTCCACCATCATCCAGAGAATGAGAAGCCACAACCAGAAACAAAGACAAGAGACATGAGTGAAGCTACACTCAACAGCCCAGCTCCTATAAACCCATGAGATAAGGACAACTACATGAGCAGGGTCCAATGAGAAAAGAGAGCTGCCATCTGAAGCCAGTCCAAACTGTAGAACCCAGGGAAAATAAGCTCCTGCTGTTCTGAGCCATGGATCTGGGAGGAGTTTGGACACAGCATAAGTACTCCTGCACATACCTTCTGGTTCTGCTTTTTGACCGAGACCTTTGAACTCTATAGGGTTTCCCTCGGCCCCTGGAACGACTGCGACTTCTTTTCCTTCTGGAGCCATAAGAAGAGCTGCTGCTTGATCTGCGTCTGCGCCTGAAACAAACCATAATCAAGCATCGCTGCAATCAAAGTTTTAGTTGTAAGTATTAAAGAGAAATCTAAACTTGTCTCATTCTTGTGTTTCATTCTTTCCTCAATGAAAACAGAATAACTAAACCAGGACTCAAAGGGAGGGACCTGAGATGAAATGCCCAACAGTAAGGAGAGGGAACTTAGAGAGCCCAGCAGGAAGGCAGGACATCAAGGGAGGGATGGGGTTGCCATCCCACAGCCACACTTCTGACCCATAATTGTTCCTATCTGAAAGAATTACAGGGATGGAAATGGAGAGGAGCCTGAGGAAAAGAAAGTCCAGCGACAGGCCCAAAGTGGGATCCAGCTCAAGGGGAGGTCCCAAGGCCTGACACTATTACTGAGGCTATGGAGAACTTACAAAAAGGGACCTAGCATGACTGCCCTCCGAAAGACCCAACAAGCAGCTGAAGGAGTCAGATGCAGATATTTGCACCCAATCAATAGACAGAAGCAGCTGACCCCTGTTGTTGAATTAGGGAAGGCTGAAAGAAGCTGAGGAGAAGAGCAATCCTGTAGGACTAGCAGTCTCAGTTAATCTGGACCCCCAAGATCTCTCAAACACTGGACCACCAAACAGACAGCATATACCACCTTATATGAGGCCCCAAACACACATACAATAGAGCACTTTCAGGTGTATGTTCATTCAGATGATGCACCTAACCCTCAAGAGTCTGGGAGTTTAGAGGTTAGGTGGGAGAGGGGCAGCCATATGGAAACAGGGTTGGGTGGTGAGGAGGTGTGGGGAGGTGGGGCGGGGAACAGAATATGGAGTGTAAAAAAAGTTAAAAATAAAATTAAAAAAAATAATAAATAAATGATTAGTGATCTCCAACAGCCAAACAGATGACTCACAGATGGACTAGCAACTAGACATTATGGGTCACAGTAGTAACTAATCTTTCCAAATATCGTCAAATAATGCAAGAACAATACCAATTTCTATCTACTTGCCCACATAGAGAGACAAAGGATGAAAACAGTAAGCCTGCCTGATAAGAAGGAAAAAAAAGAAAAAACCAATGGGGTTGGGAACCTAAGAACCTAACTACTCAAAGAAAATTATTTGATCCAATAAAATTAAAATACAAAAATGGCTTCTCAAGAACATTACTCTCACTACTGTATAATACAAATGAGCTAGCTGGTCCTGGTAGTGAAGGCATGAGTGAGCTGGCCCTGGGGGCAGAAGAGCTGGCCCTGTGCCTTGCTGGCTTTGACACTGGGTGAGCTAGCTTGGGTAATCCTGGAGAACCTGCCCGAGGAGCATGGGTGTGGGAGAGCTGGCAGGGAGGCTCAGCTACCACTCAGGCCCAGATCCAGGGCTTTGAGTTGGTCCATCCCAACATCTTCCCTATCTATGAACTGTTAGAGAATGTGAAGGGGCCAGTCCTAAAGATCCAAACTACAGGATCTCCATGACACAGGGCAACAACAGGATGTCCAAGAGGAGTCCTGAGGAGGACCCAATATTGATAGTGTAGCAGAAGTCAGAGGCCTAGAACCAGACCAATTTCTCACTGCAGTGAGTATTTTCGAGTGGACAAAAGAGTATACTGTGTGACACTGTGACACACTATAACTTCCATGACAAGAATTTTGGAGGTTTGGGGGGGGAGGAGGGTCTTTTGTTTGTTTTGTTTGTATTCTTATTTTTTATTTGCTTTTGGAAGAAAGGTTGCAAAGGTAGAGGACGGATATGAAGGGATAGGGAGATGAGTGGGATTAGGGTGTAGGACATGAAATTCACAAGGAATCAATAAAAAGTTAAAATAGTAACAACAACAATGCTATCCAGACAATGGAACAACTTATGAGCATTAACCTTCTCTCATAAGAATGCGAGCGAGGCTGGCGGTCTCTAGACCAGGATCTTGAGTCGGACCTCGGCCTCCTCCCACCCTTCTTGCGGCTGTATGTCCTGCTGTCTGAAGAGCTGCTTGAAGAGGAGCGCCTCCGGTGTTTCTTTTTTCTCTTGCTTCTGCTTTCCTCTTCAGTGTCTGAAGACCTGCGTCCCATTTCTATAAGAGTACAATAAAGAAAATTCCTAACTTAGTAATACAACAAATGAAATTCAAAATACAAAATTTTAAACTTTTTAGGAAAAAAATTAACTATGTTCCTTAAGTTGGCTGTGAACTCCTGGATCCAATAGATTTTTCTCCCATGCCTCCAGAGCAGCTATTGGCATATACCACCATACCACCATACCACCATACCCAGCTACATCTCAAGACTTTTTAAAGTAGCATGTGCTTTGCTCTTTTTATTAGCCCTGTTTAACACAATCTTCTAGCATATAAGTGCCTTTTTTACACATGCTGACCAACTTAAATTTGCACCAATCCTAAAGAAAGCTCATTATATCAATTTCTGGACAGTTCAAGTTGTTCCTATCATTAACTGTATGACATTTTGTTTAGTAATTAACCATCTAGTCCTCCATTTTTACACTCTCTGAAGATGAAAAGCATTTTAGAGTTATATTTTCCAAGCTGAGTTCTAAATATTTAAAGATTTTTGATATTTTATTTATGTTTAGGTATATAAATGTTTGCCTGAACATATGTCTGTTTACCACATGAATCAAGTGCCCATGGAGGCCAAAGATAGTAACAGATCCCCTGGAAATGGAGTTACAAATAGTTGTGAGCCTCTATGTAGGTGCTAGGAATTGAACCCAGGTCCTCTGGAAGATCTATGCTCAAACTGCGGAGCCATCTCTATAAACCGTGAGTTCTACAGAAAAAAACTCATCAGTCATTATGGAAGTATGAGATGAAACAATGCACTGCTGTCATCCCACTTGTGAAACTGAGAGAATTAATGTTAACTGAGGTTCCAAACTTGATGGTTACTGGGCAGTCAACCAGCTCTTTACACACAGCTAGCTTGGTATGAATCTTTCAGAAATCATTCAGCAATTTAATTTTAAAAAACTGTTGATGCTTTTTTTGACAGAATAATACTACTTCTAGAAATATATCTGAATTTTTTATTTAAAAAAAAAGATAAATGCACGTGCTTGGTATGTAATTTAGTTGGAAAACTGCTTGTCTAGCCAGTAAGGAGCAGTAGGTTCTCCAGCATTGCATAGTCTCTGAATGTTGGTGCAAGCCTATAATCCAGCACTTGGGAGGTGGAGGCAGAGAATCACAAGTTTAAGATCCTTCTCAGCTACAGAGATAGAGTCCAAGGCTAGCTAGTCTGGGATACACGATCCTGTCTTGAAAGAGGAAGGAAGGAAGGAAGGAAGGAAGGAAGGAAGGAAGGAAGGAAGGAAGGAAGGAAGGAAGGAAGGAAGGAAATTATGAAGGCTTTATTACAGCATCATCATTATTATTGTTATATGTGGAAAAGCTATAAGAAAACATGTACACAGAAATAAAAATTAAAATGAACATGTAGCAATATTACTTGGAAAACAAAAAAAAGAGAATAACTCCTTCTAAGGATTTCCAAATGCAAGAATGATTCAGAATGCTTCCCTCTAAAAGAAAACAACAGCTCCTTTTAGACCCAACCACAAGCAGGATAATAGTGTAACTGAATGTGGCTAATGAGAATCAACCACACCTGAGCGGATACAGTAACATGTACCCCACTATAAACCCAGTCTCCACCCAGCATGGAAGCAATCAAAACTTGCATGCCCTTGTCTTCATGATGGATACAGCATAGAAGGATAGCCCCAAAATAACCAGTGCCACAGCCCAGGATCTACATTTTGCTTTCTTTTTCCCTCTTTCAGTTTTGGTTTTTGTTTTGTAAAGATAGAGTCTCACTATGTCACCCCAGGTGGCCTGCAACTCACAATGTAGACCATACTGGCCTGTAACTCTCACAGAGATCCATCAGCCTCTGCCTCCAAGTACCAGGATTAAAGGAGGGTTCTACCACTAGCAGCTTCAACTTTGCTTTCAGTACTTTGACCTGAAACATGAGTTCCTAAGCCCTCCTCCCCAGAGGTAATTAACAGTACTAAGTTGTAACTAAAATAAATATAGTTTCAAAATAGAAAATGTAACTTTTCTGAAGACTTTCTACATAGTTATGTTTCTAATTTAAAAAAGAAAAAAACAAAAATAATGTCAGATTTTAATACTTAGGAATGAGCTAATCAGAACCTGTGTTGCTTACTATAAGGAAGCCTTGAGTTTCTCATGTGCAATACTTTCTTGATAAAGTACTAGTTAACTTAAAACACCATAAATAAAAAACAAAGATTCATCCCAAGCAATAATTTAGATCAAATGTCATAACTTTCTTTAGTAATTATTCAAAATAAGTTAAATATGACCATATGCAAAATAATATATTGAATTACTTATTTGTTTGAGAATTTTTAGATGATCCAGGACCCCTGAGGGGATTTCAGTGTTAATATTTCTATTAGGAAAAATTCAAAACTTTAAAAAAATTTACCTAGAACCAGAATTAAAGATTTGTAAATAGAGTTTCTTTACATTATTTTGTTAGCATTGTATTATGTATATGATGTGTGTGGCCAGGTAAGCACTTAATGGACATGAGGAGGTGAGGAGAGCACCTCTGGGGAGTTCATTTTCTCCTTTCCCCATGGGTGGTGGGACTCAAACTCCTCAAGTACTCAAGTCACATTTCCAACATAGTACAGTTCTACAGAACTGTGAGCCCTTGGGTTTCAAACTTTAAGTAAATCACTAATATCCCTTAGCAAACTTTCAAACTGAAACCAGGCCTGAATTAAAAAATGTTCATGTGTGTGTGCATGCGTATAGAGTACATAGCTACATGTAGTCAAATACATACACACACATATATAATACATTTATAGGTTTATATTTATGTATTACATCTACATTAAATACCCCTGCATATGTATATAATTTTAAATATAAAAAACAAATACCCAATTGAGTGATGATAATATTTTCTTACTTCTTGGTTCCTTTTTCCTGTCTTTTTTCTTTGTTTTGTTTTCACCTTAAGAATTTACACAAACTAGCATGTGTGGCAGTATACATTTTTTATAGACAATCAGGAGGCAGAGCAGGTAGATCTCTGTGAGTTCAAGCCCAGCCTCGTTTGCATAACAAGTTTCAGGCCACCAGGGGCGCTGCAGAAGAGCAGCTGTATCTCAAGAGCAAAACAAAAAACATGTTAAGTTTTCTTTTCCACAAATATTTAAACTAAAATGGTTTTTTATTAGGTCTTTTATACTCTCACTCAAAAATATTGAAACACCAGGATTTTATATTCTTATTTTAAAAGTCCCAGACATTGTGGCACAAAACCTGTAATCCCAGCATGTGGGAGATAAAGGCAGGATTTCCACAAATTGGAGGCCAGCCAGGTCTAACATAAACAAATAAATAAATCTAGAGAATGACTAAAGAAAGAGAAAAGTAAGTTCACAAGGATGAAGGAGCTAGAAGACATCTCAACAGTGGTGATGCATGTCTGGCTTCAACTCCAGCACATGGGAGGTAGGCAAAGCTCTGGGGGTTCAAGGACACTCTGGTCTACACAGATGATTCCAGGACAGCCAGGACTAGACAAAGAAACAAAAACAAACAAACAAACAAACAAACATGCAAAAAATAACAAGAAAGAAAGAAGTTTAGGGAGGGAGAGAGGAAGAGAGGGAGGAAGGGAGGGAACTAGAAGACAACAGGGAACAGCAGACAAGATGAATTGATGACATTTTAGCAAATGAAAAGCTGATGGACTCAGAACTACAAAAACTGAATACTAAACAACTTGCAGATAATTTCAACAAGAAAAAAGCCATCTCATGCAACAAAAATCATAATGAATCAAGAATCTGAACACCAGATACCACACAGGTGCAGTAGGGTATGAAGCTAAGCACACGGAAGTGATTGAATTTCTGTACAAGAAATATTGTCCAGTTCCCTCCGCCGCACTCTCTGGCCAGGTGATTAGCCCTCTCCAAGCCCAGCAGGGCAGTGGTATATGGAATGGGGAGCACAAGGTCTAAGAGTTCACTTTCAAAAAAAGCGGGGGAGGCCCAGTGATACCAAACTAAAAGTGACTGGACAAAAAATCGGCAGCCAGGTGAGCATCCTTGGATGGAGATAAGATCTCTGTAAAGAGTGAGCAGTACCCAGTGGTCCCGTGAAAAAATGGCAAACTCCCACCCGCCCAACCGCCCTGCAACACTGGCCACAGCTGACAAGTTCACACAGTAAACATTTTCTATAAACTTCCTTTCTGTTAACCTTTTAGAAGATACACAAAAGAGAGCCAAATAGGTCAGGTCGCCTCTGTGAGGAGGACAAGGAAGACTAGCTCAGTGTTCAGCACACTGCTGGGGTCTGTGAGGCCCTGGATGAAGGACCCAGCACAACCAGCAAAGCTACCCAACAGCCAGAAGGTAGAAAACAGAAAGAAAGCAGCTCAGAGTAAAGTGGAAACATACAGAGGAAAAAAACCTAAAACTTCTAGAACAAAAACTCATTAATATCTTCAGGTAGGCAGGTAATGAAAAGATGTTCCAGCAAGCAATGGGAAAATGTTCCAAGGACAGGGGAGAGCTTCGTTTAAATAAATGACAGACAAGATAGGGTTGGAAAAGGTCAAACACTCACAGAAGGTGAAAGAAAATGAGACAAACATGAAAAACCTGAAAACTTTAAAATAAAAGGAGAGAGAGCAATCCAGGAAATCCAATATCCAACTGATAAAAATGCCATTACCAAAAAAAAAAAAAAAAAAAAAAAAAAAAAAAAAAAAAAAAAAAAAAAAAAAAAAAAAAA
>LR751842.1:13814-34849 GCA_902729485.2 Mus minutoides
GAAAAGCATCAAAGAATCTATAATAAATAAACAAAGAAATAAAATGCATTTCTCCCAAGTGCCTAGACAGTAAAATTTTTAAAAATGAACATAGACTAGGGTATAACTTAGAAAAAAACCTCAAAGACACTAAAGATGTTACCTAGTATACAGAAAGCCCTTTTGAACCCAAACAAGGAAAAGCAATAATTATCAGGCACCAAGAATAAAGAGATCTCAGATAATTCCAAAAAGTCACAAAATAAAACAAAGGAAAGCATAGTCAAAAGCACAAGTATCCGCAAAGAAAATTCATCTTCCAATTTCTGAAAACTAATTCCAACTTCAAATCTCTTTCCATTTACCTTACCAAATCAGTGGTCTAGAATGAGATTAGAAAAAAAGACATTTTTTAGAAACGCAAGTTCTCACAATGACATCTCATGATCACCCTTCTTCAGGAAGTTTCCAAACAGTGTACTTCTCCAGGAGGAAAGCAAGACACAACAAAGTCAACAGAGTCAAACGGCGAGCGGCCTAACACTGAAGATGGGTGACCACCTCAGGATGAGAGCTGACCTAAGTTAAGAGATACATCAGTGGATATTATGAAGGCAGTCCTTGCCTTCCAAGGTATTAAAGTCTAGTGTATCAACAGCTCCCAAAAGAGAGCCCAAGGACCCTTAGAGTCAGGAAATCTAAACGGTAAAATTGTTTTCATTATAGTATACAAACATTACCTTTTTTGATGTTCTGAATTTTTGCAGGAATCAAAGCAGAAGCAAATTATACTAGGGGTCATCACATTCCTTCCTGGACCTCGCCCACTTTACATCCCGCTGGAGTCTCATTCTTGAAAGGGCCAAGAATCTTGCTAAGTGGAAGAAAATTTGCCCAGCTCCTATAAAACCAAGGTTCAATCCCCAGTCTATCAACAGCACACATACACACACCCAAAAATGCCCTTGGCAACGGAATGAAAATCATGAGATTTATTACATTTGAATAAACACAATATCTATTATACAGTGAATAGTGCTGGTTGTCCTAAAAAACTGTGTGACTGAGTTGCAAGCTGAACTAGCTGCTCTTATTATAAAACATGCTTCTTATTGTAAGACTGCCAACAGATGATCATTTGGCAGCCTTTTTCCCAGACTAAATAAATATAGCCTTTTACAGCAAGGAAAATTAACGGTATTTGTCACCAACCATAAACTGCAGCTCTTCACGGGAAGATCTAAATTTTGGACAGTTTGTATCCGCCTAGTACTCAGACTTCCTTTTTTCTAGGATCAGAGGCAATATTAATAAAAGTGAATGCTTGATATACAATAAAGAATGCCAACATTTGACAGACACATCTAACTCAGTGAACCAGTACTTTCCAACTGCCAAGGCATATCCTTAATAAGGATAAAACAAGCAGTTATTATGTTTCAGAAAACGGGCAATTAGTTTAAGAGAAAAAAGGTTCACAGAGGACATGGAAGTTTATAAGTACTTCTGCACAGCGTTTCATGAAATAATGAAAATCTTTGATCCTGGGTACATGCCCCCCTCCTCAATAAAAGGTAGAAAAGTAAAATGGCCGAGTGTGGTAGCACATGCTTACAATCTTATCAGGCTACACAGCAAGTTCAAGTCCACCCTGGGCTGCCAGAGACACTGGAAAAAACAAAACAGAACAAAAAGTAAAACTGGGATGAACACTATTTAACAACTATGAAATCCAGAAACAGAGAACCACCCAAAGGAATTGTAAGAACAGAGGCAAAAATTAAGATATTAACAAGGCAAAATTCAAAAGAAAAAGAATTTTGTCAAAACACCGCTGTTAGGACTGACACATGATGAACTCAAGACACTATGGCACGTGTACAGGGCCCACACAGGTCCAAACCAGCATTGAGATGGAGCACGCTCTGAGCTCGAGAGGCACTCCCATCCCCAAGAAGTCATCTCCAATCAACAACTGCCGGAAAAGGAACAATTAGTTGCCCAAGGGCAAAGAAACCTTGCCCTGCAGTAGATGGCCAACATAAAACAAACACAGAGATCTTTTGGGAAACTTTTTTTGTCTCATATTGCTTTGTTTGGTCATTTTTGTTAACCATACTGATCTTTTGCTTGTATATTTTGGTTTCCAATTTTGAAGTTTTATGAAGTGTGTGTGTCTGTGTGTGTATATGTACATTTCTCATGCTTTCTTAGTTTCCTTTTTCTTTGTTAGTTTGGGAGATGAGGGAAAATCATGATCAGAATATATTGTATACAACAATGTTATTGTATACAAATAACATTATTTTCAATTAGAAAAAAAAAAGATCCTGTTGCAACAACATTCTGTAGATTATTTAGTGTAGAGCCGGGCGTGGGGGCGCATGCCTTTAATCCCAGCACTTGGGAGGCAGAGGCAGAGGCAGGCGGATTTCTGAGTTCGAGGCCAGCCTGGTCTACAAAGTGAGTTCCAGGACAGCCAGGGCTATACAGAGAAATCCTGTCTTGAAAAAACAAACAAACAAAAAAAATTAATTATTTAGTGTCTCTTTTTAAACTAACAAATCACAAGACTTCCTTCCCATATTCTGAGAGTGAAACCAGAAAAAAAGATATCTGTAAATGCACTACAACAACCCTATGACAACCTATTCACATCACAACTCTCCAGGCTGAATATGTAGAGACGGGGTCAGCGAGGCCAATTAACAGACAAGTGCCAGCTGCCTTTGTCTTTTTCAGCTTCAGACATTTTTAGTCTTCTTATTGAACATACAGTAATAAAGTGCTACCACTTAGCAAGAAATCTCCTTTGTCTGCAAAGAAAGTGAATATTCATAAACTCTAAGACTGGAGAAGCTCTCAAAGGATAGCTACTTTCCCCACAAGGTTCTACCTGTCACATCTGCTCCTCTCCTTAAAACCTGAAAACTCTAAGTAGCTCCTTCACTGGGAGCTTTTACATCTAAGTTCAAAGATGACAACTCGAATACCTTCATATGCCAGCACATGACGTGTGAATTTATTTAACAACCTAGTACTTAGTGGGGACAAAACTGGGTTGCTGGCGAATCTAGGGCTTTTCCCCCCTCAATAGGCATTTTAAATACAACTTAGAAATTACATTAATAATAACCTAAAATCGAGGGCAGAGAACATCCATTGTAACTCCTGAGAAGGGTGAATGAGTTCAGGAGGTAACTATCTGGTCACATGACCAAAAGTCTTGAAGGTAAATTCAGACTGTTTAAAGTGATGTGTGTATATTGCAAGACAGGAAGGGTCTGTAACCATGTATTCTCTCTCCAGCCAACAAGCATCGGATAGACAGGAGAGGGGGTGGGGATTCCGTGCACACTTAGCCACAGCCTTTCCCCCCCCCCCCTCGCTCCGACTACCTGGAGGAGGCGAGGGTGAACCTGGCTAGAAAGGACGGACAACTGGGAAACCGAGGAACGGCGATCGAGGACCCACGGGACCCGAAGACTGGGGGCTACCTCTCCACATCATCTCCACACTGTAGGCCAAGCCTGGGGCCTGCGGCCGCTCGCCACTCACAACCACTCCGGCGACCCCCTCGCCCAGAGCCAGCAGGCTGGGACCCTGCAAGGTGCGGGACGCATGCGCACGGCTCCAAACCGCACGCCGCGGGCCCCGGCCCAACCCTCAGCGAGCTCCTGGCCACAGACTGCGCCAGGCCCCACGCCGCCTCCCGCGGAGCTGGGCCTCGCTACGCCTCCTTCGCGGGCGCCGCCCCCAAGCTCTGGACGCCGGCATCACCTGGCTCGACCTTCGGGTTCGCACCTCCCGACGTGGGGACCTGGAACCCCCTCTTCTAACCACGGCGCCACCGGCGTCCTCAGAACTTGCTTCAATTTAAGCTCAGCGCCTTCCTGGTTCCAGCACCAGGCAGCGTCAGCCGAGCTGTCGAGCGCGTCGATGCAGGCTGCTGGGCCATTAGGAATGCCGAGCGAGTGGATTGTCATGCCGCCAATTTTTTGTTTAATGTTTGTTTTGCGTGTTTGCATAATTGGATTTTCTTATTCCCCTAAAGCAATAAAGGTGGTACTATGGGATGTTACTGCCTTAGTATTCGCCGTTATCGTCACAGATAATCAGCAAACATCTACATCGTAAGAAGTTATGTTTAAGACATCCGCATAGAGCAAAATTGGTTAGTTCCTTTTGAGTGAGGTGGAAATTCGCCCAACAATAATAAATCATGGGAGTGTGTCTGCATAGAGTCGTGTGTGATTAAATTGTAATGATTTATTTGCAAAAAATACATTAAAAATCGGTGGGTTTTTTTTTTTCTTCTGCCATGAAGATGAAGGCATTCACGGGTTGGAAGCAATTAGTTTCTCCTATTAAAGAAACTGATAGGAGGAAGAAAACTGCCCGATGGGAGAAGGTTCCTCTAGAAGAGAAAATAAATGTGTAGATTATAAGAAAGAAAGAAAGAAAGAAAGAAAGAAAGAAAGAAAGAAAGAAAGAAAGAGAAAGGAGCGTCTATGAGCGAAATTAAAGAAACGTGGCATTTTCTGAACATACAATATTTTCCTTGCATGACTTTTCTTTCATGATTGAGTATAAGGAAACAAAAATGAGGAAATATATAAAATATTAACTTGGATTCAGGCCTACTGTTAGCTAGATACCAAGGTTCAGATTTCCACAGACATTTGAGATGGAAATCACCTCCAGAATAGGTTTATTCCTGGAAAGTAGCTGGACCTTAACTAGCCAGTTTTGAGGGACTGTTTTAAAACAAAACTGCAAAACTACATGTTTGTTTTAAATAATTCAAGAACTAGGGGAACTTTGGGGGGTCCTTTTTTTTTAATATCTGTCCATAGGCTGTCACCTGAGTTTTAAAGTCAATGTTCCTTTCAAAACTTTGACAAAGTAAAATAAAATAAAATAAAATAAAGGCTTTGAAATGTCTTATCTCAGGAAAATATTTGCTGTTTGGTGAAACATCGTACTTCATAGTTTTTATTAATACAATTTCTAAACTTTTAATTTCTTAAAACTGAAACTTCCTAAAAGAGAGACTATTGGAGATGGGGAGGAAGGGAGTGGGGGATATGAGAGGCTAACAGAAGAGGTGTATGTTTCCATATGTGGAAAATTCATAAAGAAAACTATACAATTATATGCTAATAAAAATTTTTAATTAAACTTCCTTTACACAAGTGGGAGTCCATAGTCAGACACTGGAGATTTATCATTGCTTCATCTACCACCCCTATAGTTACAATGAGTCAAGAAGATGAAATAATAGAGAAATCTATTGGTTCAAATTATACAATAGTCATGCCTGATCCTTCTCTGGTTACCTTTAAAGTGGTCATCTTTCTCTCTAGTACAGAAGATGGCATAAGAGTTATATTTAAGTCATGTGCTTAAAAGGATAAAGAAGTATCTGGAGGGTCTCCTGATCTCTTATCAGGCTTCTAGCAGGGGTTATATGGGAAGTGTTTATGAATATGTATTTCATCATAGAGGTTGAAAGCTACTGAAACACCATGTCAACTTAGTGGATCCCATTAATAAATGATCTTTTTAAACAGTTTCACAAAAGAGTAAAATTCTGTGATTATTCTCCCAGAATTACAGTGTTACAGATAGCAGACCAAAGCTCAATGTGACACATTGCTCCTAAATTCATAGAAGTTAGGAAGTGTTAAGGTTATGAGTCTTGTGAAATAATAAAAGTAAGAGTTCATGTACTTCAATAATACCTAAAGGCTGTTGAATGCAATCGCTGTTAACCATGTAAAGGTACGCTTTTGTCCTAAAAGCTGGGGGGGGGGGAATGAGGGGGGATGTTTCCAGAAGGAAGGATAATGTCAAAGAAAAAGTAAAGCAACATTTCTAATAAGCTTTATTTTCATGTCCTTTAAGTGTGCGATGCAATCTGAGTAGTAGTTAGTATTACAAGAAGTTATGGAACGTCTTAAATTACACTTAGTCGAGAATCCATTATGTACCACAATTCTGTGTTCTCTTTACCAATGTTTCAGGTTGTTTTGATGGAACTTCTGAAATTATTTGCTAAGTGTGTTTTGTTGTTCTAATCAATAAGTAGAAGATATACATATTAATGGCCTGTAACTGCTTTCATTTTTACTGAGTACTGGATCCAAGAGAACGAAAACATTATCTTTTAACAACAAAACTCATTAATATTCAGTATACTGAAAATGCCCCCAAACTGCCACTTAAAGAGGTATATTTGTTTACATATTCAAGTAAATGTAACATTTCATATGTAAACATTCTTTTGTGTGCGTAAATAAGTATTTGCATAGCTACAAATCTCACAGCAAGCCGTGGCTTAGAGGAGACAGACGTGTCCCCCCCCCCATATAATTAAGAGTTTTTATAAAAATAAGTCAAATATACAATTTTTAAGTTATAAATCAGAAAGAAAGAGAGTTGGGTTTTTTCCCTCCAAAGAGCGATTCTTTTATTTCACAGTCCACGGTAAACAAAAATTAGTCGAGCGACAAGCAACGTCGGTAATTTTTTCCGAAGAACTCAAAAAGTAGTCATCTTTTGTTTTTCAAAATTAGGAAAGCGAACTAGAATGCCCCCCAAGATGCTAAGTAATTAAGGGCAGGGTGCAGGGAGTTGTTAGGAAAAAGGGTAAGAACCCTTAGACCTCATAGAGAAAATCGAAATGGAGCTGCGCCTGACCGGGCTGTAAGAAAATACCTTAAGACCGAATCTGGCAGAGAACAGCTGCTCAGGAAACAAGTTAAATCGACCAACCCCTTCTAGCGGGATGTGTCTTTATGGGAGTCAGCTTTGACTCCAAAGTAGTGGAGTGAATTACAGGGACCAGTACTCAGTGAGGCTGGCTGCGCGTTCGGAAGATCCTAAGAGGACGTGAAGCCTTCCAGGGAGCTGCAGAGAAGCCCCATTCGCAGCAGGCGCGTGAAGGCAGGATGCACCAGCAGCTGCAGCGGCATGGAGCAGGAAAGGGTGCAGGAACGGAATACTGGAATGGTTGCTAGGCCTATTAACCATAGAGAGCCCGATACTGGGCCAGAGACCAGGGGTCATCATTGTAGGGTCGAGCAGTTGGGATGCCCACCCAGAGCGAGGCTGTAGGGTCGGGTACTCTCTGAGGATACCCACTGACTCTGATTGCAATGCACTTGTCAGTTTCCTCTTGGCCCCGCCTCCGAGAAGTCTATCCAGCTCCCCAGTGTTTTACTAAGTCGTGACACCAACGCAAAATCCACGCTTAATTAAATTAATTAGGGATTCTTGTCAATCCTGGATTAATGGCCAAGAGCACCAGCGGCCGAGGCTATCAGAAAACCCGACCGCTGAGGACCTGCCTTCTCTCCCCGCCCCCTCTGGTCCCCTGCTTGCCCTCCCTCTCCAGCCCGGTGGACTCCAGCCTGGATCCTCCATCCTCAATATTCACATTCATATTCATATTCATTCTCTCTCTCTCTCTCTCTCTCTCTCTCTCTCTCTCTCTCTCTCTCTCGTCCCCACTCCCTCTCCTCCCCATCCCAGGTAGTGGCGCTCCTGCTACCCGCGAAGGGGTTCACTAGGAGTTGCGAGGGGAGGTAATTTACTCAGAACAAGAGGCCCGCCTTTAGGAAGTATAAATAGTGAGACTTCAAGAGCTGCGTCGCTATCAGATCTGAACTCTCCGCAGGAAGAATTGTCAAAGATCTTAACATTGAACACGCGCACTCCGGCAGGGAAGCATCAGTTCCCATTTCCCTCTGGCGGCCCCCGCCCCTTCCCTCCTCCCCCCTCTCCCCCTTTACCCCCTCCCTCCTCCTCCTCCTCCTCCTCCTCCTCGTCCTCCTCCTCCTCTTACTTCTTTTTCTCCTTCTACTTCTCCTCTTCTTTCTTCTCCTCTTTTTCTTCTTCCTCCTCCTCCCTCTCCTCCCCCATCCCCCTGCCCCATTGATGTGTTATTATTGGGGGGGCTGGAGCAGTAAAAAAAGAAGGAGGAAAAAAAGAGCGGGGCTCGGCAGGGAGAGCTTGAGCGCGAGGCTGACCGGCGGCGGCAGCGGCCGCGATGGAAGAACTTACGGCGTTCGTCTCCAAGTCTTTTGACCAGAAAGTGAAGGAGAAGAAGGAGGCCATCACGTACCGGGAGGTGCTGGAGAGCGGGCCGCTGCGCGGGGCCAAAGAGCCGGGCTGCGTCGAGCCGGGCCGCGACGACCGCAGCAGCCCGGCAGTCCGGGCGGCCGGCGGAGGCGGCGGCGCGGGAGGAGGCGGAGGCGGAGGCGGAGGAGGCGGAGGAGGTGCTGGAGGAGGAGGAGCAGGCGGAGGAGCTGGAGGAGGGCGCTCTCCCGTCCGGGAGCTGGACATGGGAGCCGCGGAGCGGAGCAGGGAGCCCGGCAGCCCGCGGCTGACGGAGGGTAACGGCCTGCCCCCGGCCGCGGTTCCCCTTCCTGCCTTCCCCTGTCCTCGGGGCGGGAGAGGACCCGGGACCCGAGCGGGAGGAGGGCGGCATCGCAGAGGGCCCTGGACCCCAGCTTTGGGAGATACGGGGATAGTGGAGGGGTAGGAGACCAGACTGCTCCGTCGTGGGTGGGGTCCTCGCGTGGGGGAGGGCGTGGGGTTGCGCGCACCCTTCTCTGTCGCTCCGGTTGCACCGAAATAGGTTTTTCGAGAGCGGAAGGATGGGGCTGCGCTGCGGGACGGCGAAGTTTGTGTGGCCCGCGGCGAGAAGGGGTGCGGCAGGGGCTCACTAGGAAGCCGGTTGTAACTAGCGAGTAGTCNGAGAGAGAGAGAGAGAGAGAGAGAGAGAGAGAGAGAGAGAGAGAGAGAGAGAGAGAGAGAGACTATCTTTTGGAACCAGCAGTGTTAGAAAAAGGCTTTATCTAACCGGTGAAGCGTCCATCAACTCAAAGTTAAAAATTAATTTGGCACTCGGTACTGCAGTAACTGGTGTGCTGCCATATTTTTCCAATTAAGAAAATATGTGGCATGCGTAGAATCACAAATTTAAGCAAGCAATTAACTTGTTTATAACACGGTCTGTTCCTGTTTAGGCCATTAAGTGGAAAGTTGGGGACGAAAGAGACATTATATTAAGTCTATTAATCAACTTGAAATTTGGGCTTGTTTCCCTTTGAAGCCCCTAAACTTTGAGGGGAATCTACTCTGTGGGTGACAACAGACAAAGCCAGTCCACCTTCCCATCTGAAGAATATATGTTCGTGTTTAAATTTTACTATGATGTTAGTGAGATCGTCATAGTAATGTTTTCTATTAAATTGACCCCTAATGTTTGCTGTGACCTTATCTACTTCCTTCCCGGAGGAAGGACAAACGTCCACAAAATGAACTCCGAGAAGCAGAAATACGGGCAATAAATAAGGTTACTGTATAGAATGCCAAGCTGGGGCGAGATGGGGCGCTTCGCCTTCACCCAGATACCGGCTGGCCGTGTTCCTCTTAATTTAGAACGTGATAGAGTAAAAGGATAAAGGGGCCAGAGAATAAACCTTCAAGGTTCATAGCTCTGGGACTCGGGTTACATAGTCCTGGCGAGCGTGGGTGAGCCAGTTTCTGGGGTTGTTGATTTCCAAGCTCTGGGCAAGTGTTAATTTCTTTGTAGCTTGGCTCTTGCGACTTAATTTTTTCCCCTCCATGTTAATCCGGTTCCTGGGTTGGGAGGAATCGAAAACAGCCTCTACTATCTAAACTTAGCTTTGACAGTGGACATCCATCTCCAAATCATGCAGAGGATGAAGGTTGGGTGGACCTTGTATTGATATGGGCCTGACTTTGACTGTCCTCATCGTTGCCCTTTGACATACATATATACCACCCCTCATGTGGCTCTATTTGCTCACACTGCCAGAGCTCCTATCTTTTACATGGAAGGACAGCAAAGTAGCAACGAATGTGAGGGGGGAAATGCATATTTTATTAAACATCCGAGCGGCTGGATGCATGAAAAGGTTTTGAACAGCCAATAGAAACCGAGGAATGTTCTGCTTGAACCTGTTGATCTCAGTGGGTTTAAGCCTTTAGGGTCGAGCCTTGGTTTCCACCGGGGAGGGAGAAGGAGAGGACAGATGCAGCGGTGGGTTTTGCTGACCACCAGAGTCTGTCTGATTTGCCGCCTCTACCCTTCTGGCCCAGCGTGGGCGGCCAGTCTTCCAGGCCGCCAACATGGCGTGGTTGCCTGTGCCAATTCGACCCGGGTCTGGCAGGGAGCACAGGGACTGCCTAGTTGCTGATGGAACCATCCGTAGGGGTCTGGTCCGAGCCCTTGGGTGCCCGGGGACGTGGCTTTCCGCGCAGCTCTGTACCAGAATCTCGTTTTCCTGCTGCAACCTTTCAGCGGGCCCAGTTGTTCCTAAATTAGACCAGCAAGTTTGCGGGAGGCAAAGGGCCAGAGGCAGCAGAGGCTGGCGGGACAGCGGAAGAGCCCTCTGGGGATAGCTGGCGTGCGAGGCCATCGCGTGGCCTTGCCGCGCCCTTTAACCGAGATCGGGCTCTGGGAGAGGCCCGCGCAGCGCTTTTGATTTCCGTGAGTGCGTGGGTCAGTGAGTGCCATAGGGTCAGGAATGCATTTAGTGTTGACAGAAGGGAAGGGAACAGGTAGTGAGAGGGTAAGCTAAGACCCCAGTTGAGTTGGGTAGCCGCGTGCCCACCTTGTCCCTAGGCAGCTATACAGACGAGACTTTGCGGGTCTCAGAGACCCCATCCTCTCTCCGGGTCTTCACAGGGATCCCGCGCTCCCGGGGGTTAGGAGTCTCTAGCCTTCTTCTGGAAAAATCTGGTAATGAGATTGTCTTGGTTTTTTTTTGTTGTTGTTGTTGTTGTTTGTCCGTGTGTGTGTGTGTGTGTGTGTGTGTGTGTGTGTGTGTGTGTGTGTGTTGGTGGTGCGTGCTCCGACGCACGTGTGGTCCTTCCGTGGTGCCCTATTTAGTGTCCCCTGAACTGAAGGATCGCAAGGAGGATGCGAAAGGGATGGAGGACGAAGGCCAGACCAAAATCAAGCAGAGGCGAAGTCGGACCAATTTTACCCTGGAACAACTCAACGAGCTGGAGAGGCTTTTCGATGAGACCCACTATCCAGACGCTTTCATGCGAGAGGAATTGAGCCAGCGACTGGGGCTCTCTGAGGCCCGAGTACAGGTACCCCCATTGCGAGGAGGTGGAGGCTGGGTCCTGAAAGTCAGAGTGCTATACCTAATGTTTGCCGGCAGCTGCAGGTGTCTGGTGTGAGATGAGAAAGGGAGGGACATCTTTCCTAAAGATCTTATTTTCTAAAATGGGTTTTGATCCCGTAGCCCCTTTCACCCCTAAGCCAACATATGTTCGCTGAAAAAGAAAGCTGTGCTGGGCTTGCTCCCAGAGTTTCTATTAACCACACCCCCCTAGCCCCTCGCTGTCTTTAATGTGGTTTAATCCTAATGGGCCTACTTTTATAAGCCTTAAAAAAAAAAATGCCACAGAAAACGTTTTATCTCTGAGGCCTTAAAAGTTACAACGAGTATTTTGCTCTCTGGAGTTGGGTTTCGTTGAGGATCTAGGTTTGCCAAACGGATATACCAATTAGGTTTATGGATGTACAGACTATAAAGAAAATTAGCATCTGTTAAGTGCAAAAATTTACAGTGTACTGCTAGCGGATCGGTCTCTAACTGAGCGAGAAACAGAGGGCATAGAATGTGTTTGCCCACCCTTTGTTCCTTCACTTAACCAACGCAAAGAACCTGAACCCATGAAAACTCCATTTTAAAACAACATACACATCGTATTATTGATGTTTGCAAAGCCTGGCCTTCAGAATAACACTTGAGGTCAGAACTGCAGTTTTTTTTTTTTTTTTTTCATTATTGGTGGGGTTGAGGATAATCTAAAAGAGGAATTATAAACACACATACATATCCTTCCAGCTTTATGGGGAACAAATTTAAACGTTTCAGATTGTATTTCCGCTCAAATAATAAAATTGGGAGAAAATGATGGTCATTATTTGTTTGAACACATGGAGCAGTTTTAGGCTAGAACATCTGCAGCTGTTACAAAGTATCCCTGTAACAGATACTCCCTGGGTCTCTGGGCGGAGAGACCACCATCTGTAAGGAACTATGCACAATTCTTATGGGGCTTCCCCGCATCTTGTAATAGGATCAGGGGGAAAAAACAGAGCAGTAACGTGGACAGAGAAAACATAATAATAGGCCTCCTTGGTCATCACGACGTCAATCCTAGAGCCTTCCTTTTTTAAGCCCGTTCTGCTTTGCAGCCTGCGCTGAGCTCTCCAGAGACTCCACAACCCCTTAAAACCGTGATAATTATTGCAGCCATGAGTAATAGTATCTCCATTCCAACTCTTCTAGGGGGGAAAAAAAGAGTCAAGAAGCCTCAGGCCATGTGAATCACACAAAGGATGCCACCCTGGCATGAAATCCACCCTTCTATTATACTCAATATCAGGAGGATTTTTGAAGATTTACATTGACTGTGGCACTTGATTTCAAAAACTTACCAGAAAAAGGCTCTGAAGTAATATTTTCCTTTCATGTTTTTTTTAAAACATTAATTTGTGAATCAATCAATATGTTGTATTGTTGAAACTGTATTATTGGAGCCTTATTTGAATTTAAAAAATTCTGTCACACTGACTTGAAAAGTTGGCAAGTTATTTAAGAAGACCATATCCAGTGTCCAGGGATTACTTTTTGTGGTTCACTCTTTTTTAAAAATGAAGTTTATTACTGCTCTTTTTTTCCCCCTCCTTATACTTTAAGTTATAGGAGCTATTTCCTGGAATCTTTCCTACTGTCCCAAGCAGTGGCTTTTTCTATAGGAGCAAATTAGATTATCATGATAATGGCACAATTATTCTGTCACTGTGTTACACTCTGCTGCACAGAGGGACAGAGAAAGTCTAAACTTCTTTGTAGTGAGGCTTTTATGACACTAATTACCACCCCCATGTCCCTCCCCCCACCAAAATAAGAGTCATTATTTGCTTTACTGTTTGGTTTTTCTTCAAGATGAAGCTAATTAATATTACAGGCTATTACTGAGTCTATTCTTCCTGGGTCTTAACTGGGTAAACATTTAAACCCATTATCACATTGGTGTCAGGTACCAGGGAGTGTTTTGGACCCCTGGGACTCTGTAATGTGGAAAGATGAAACCGGAACTAGTAGTAATTTATCAAGGAACAATTTACCTTACAAAGAGTCTAGGAAATCTTTCTATTTTGTTTTTATTTTATTTTCTATTTCTTGATTTACATTTTTTTATTTTGAAAAGTGAGACTGGTTTGTACAATTTAACATTTGCTTTTTATTTCCCAAGACTTTCCCAAACACTGCCGTTTCCCCCAATTATACTACTATAATTTAAGATGTTTTGAAATATCACAGTTTGTTTTTTTCCTCAACTTTTAGGTTTGGTTTCAAAATCGAAGAGCTAAGTGTAGAAAACAGGAAAATCAACTTCACAAAGGTATATCTCATAATTCATTTTATCATTATGTAGAAGTGGGTTTGGAGTATAGCTATAACTAAGACAAAGAATATCCTAAGGATGACGATGGGACATGATTTAAGAAAAATTTCGGGGCAGTTAATGAAAGTTCTACTACTTAGAAGCAAACTTCAACTTATTTTAATGATCTCAGTAACTTAGAAAAATGACAGTCCAGAAATGACTTGCTACCACTTGGTACCTTGGAAAATGATTTTAGAAATGTTTACCTCACATCTCATGTTTCATCTCCCTTTTTTGCTTTTGTTTCTTTGTTTGCTTTTATAGGTGTCCTTATAGGGGCCGCTAGCCAGTTTGAAGCTTGTAGAGTTGCACCCTATGTCAATGTAGGTGCTTTAAGGATGCCATTTCAGCAGGCAAGTACAACCTAGCTACAAGCTTTTCTTTTTTTTTTTTTTTTAAAGTGTAAAAAGGTCTGGATGTTTGTTTTGACTGTTGAACAGACCCTGTTTCTTTGCTTCAATTGAAGAACCAATTTCAAGACTATATAGAGCACCCACTCCCCTTTTAAAAAACCTATACCGTCTCAAGGCCTTGAATAGTTAGTCCTTTCTGTCTTCATAGGAGCCTGAGGGGAGCAACCTGTCCTTTAAAAACTGCATTTAAGATGGCACCTGGGGAGAGGAAGAAACAGCCTTTGATTGGGATCTTATCAAATCAAATACAGAGGCTGGTCCAAGGGTGTTGTAAAAGCAATCCTCTAAATATTCATTCTAGATAGTTCTTTTTTTTTTTAATCCCTTAGTCACATTAAGTGACTCTGGCAGAAGAAAAATAAATGCAGCTATTCTTAATTCAGATTTATTTTTAAAAAACTGTCCTAAAAAATGTTTCATCTCTAATAAAGAGGGAAGACTAGGCCTTCCCAGGACTTGCTGTCCTACCTCAGAAATCCATTTCTGAGGGAAAAAAAATCTTTAGAATAAGTTTTTAAAAGGAAAGCCTGCAGCAATGATGTAATCCTGGGGAATCCCAGTGTTCTGAACTCCCCAATCTCTAAGCTGGAGGGCAAAATCCTTTCCTTTGCTAGCAACTGTCTGACCATACCCATCTTCAGCAGGCATCCTTGCTCACCTAGGCTATAATGTCATAGATGAGCTCTCAGTCACCAGTCCTCAGGACTGGGGAGACTTCAGGTGATTTTTGTCTGTTGAGAATTAGAATTAGAGCCCAGGTCTCCCTCACTACAAGACTCTTAGACCTTGTTGGAAAGGAATTTGAAAGGAGGATCATTGTAGAAAGAAAGAGAGCCAGAACTTACTAGGACTGACCCTACCTAAGAAGGTAGAGATCTTCAAGCCAGCAAAATCAGCCACACCTAGAAGGTTGTTAGAAACCTAGTGTGAGTCCCAACAAACTAGACCTGCTGACTCAGAGTCTGTATTTAAACATGATTCTCAGGTGATCCCTACGGCAGGAAAAGTTAAGACCTGCAGATTCAATAGCTTCCCTAGACGACAGGAAAAAGTTATGTATTTTTGTTTCAGTAGTGTGTCCAGGGGTATGTGACAAAGACAGGAGAGGATAACAGTCCTTAAACCCAACCTCTCCAAGATGTTGAAGTGGATGATCCATGGGGCTACATCAAGATCACGCATTCACCCATGCAGTTCCCGGAAGGGGCCACCTCATTCTTGCAGTCAGGGACTAGCAACCCAAGGAAACATGCTCTTCATGACCTGAGTGTAGAGATGGGACACTAGAGTACCAATGTGGTGTCCCAGATTTAGCAAAAAGCCTATAACGTCCTTCTCCAAACAGATACTTTGCCAAATGTTGCTTCCCTGTCGCGCACCCCAATTCTCCCCATAGCCAAGCTGGACGCCTTTAATGTTCTGTTTCTATTCTGTTGTCACCCTAGGATAGTCATTGCAACGTGACGCCCTTGTCCTTTCAGGTTCAGGCGCAGCTGCAGCTGGACAGCGCCGTGGCGCACGCGCACCACCACCTGCATCCGCACCTGGCCGCGCACGCGCCTTACATGATGTTCCCGGCACCGCCCTTTGGACTGCCGCTGGCCACGCTGGCCGCGGACTCGGCCTCCGCCGCCTCGGTGGTGGCCGCCGCCGCCGCCGCCAAGACCACCAGCAAGAATTCCAGCATCGCGGATCTCAGACTGAAAGCTAAAAAGCACGCGGCCGCCCTGGGTCTGTGACGCCGGAGCCAGCGCCACGGTCGGTGGAGCCTCCTAAGCGGCGCGATCCTGCACGCCCTCCGCGACCGGCTGCTTCTCCCGCACCTGCTTCCGACTGTCGCCCAGGCCTGTCCCTTCCCCGCTGACTGCCGCCTTTTCTTTCTGCACCCTGGATCCCTGGGGCGGGACTCTGCGTTGGACCCGGGATCCCACGAGGGCCACCAGCCCAGGGTCTCCTTCCCACCCGCCCTTGGGACTAAAATTCGGCTTTGTAGGAGCGGGTTTGGGGAAGACTGGAAAGAGACTGGACAAAGGAGTGTGGCCACAGTGAGAAGTGGATAGTGCCACAGCTGCGGCGATGGACTCGTTCATCGGAATAAAATCTTGCTAACAGCAAATGAGCAAAAACAAAAAGAATAGAGAACAAACTAGAAAGAAAACGAGAAAGGGAGCTTGTTTCTTATTGCTATTTGGCTGGAATTAGAGAGAACGACGAAGCAAAAACAATTCTTAAAATTATTTTGTACATAAAAATACGGAAAAATAACCTGGATGAATCTTGAGAGAAAGGGGGTGGGGAGGGATTTGCCAACTAAAATGTATGTTTTTTTTTAATGGTCCAAGAAAACAAAACAGAAGGAAGAGGTATACTTATTTAAAGAATTAAGATGAAAAAAAAGCGCAGCTGGGAAGTTCACAGGTTTTGAAGCTGACCTTTTTCTGCGAAGTTCACTTTAATAGGAGACATTTGATAAGAGAGGCGGGCCTCCTTTTACGTTGAATCTGATGCTTTGAGTTTTAAAACACCATGTATGGAAGAGCAAGAAGAGGGAAGACGTGTGAGAACGAGGAGGGAAAAAAGGACGTTCATACAAAAAAAAAAAGAAAAGAAAAAAAAGCGATACCACAGACAGTGATTCCTCTGAGAAATTTACATTACGGCAGAACTGTCCAGACTGCTGACAGTAAATTCTGGTTTGCATGTTACTTGTATTCCATTGATGGTGTCCCCTCCCCTCCCACTCTCACGTGCACTCACTACACTTTCATTCGCAGTATGAAAAGCGTCTGGAAATTGATGTGAATCCATATATAATTTGTCTGGCCTTTGATCCCAAGGGGCAAAGGAAAAAAAAAGTGTCGTAAGGGAGTAAAATACACTCTGAGTCTTCCAAGAAGATGGAGGCTGTTAGGAAATATGGGCAAAGAAAAGAGAAGAGCAAATGAAGTCACTAAGGTATACTGCAGGGCATCATGATAGGCGCTTTATCTGTTCTCTCCCTTTTCTTGAATTCCCTCTTGCTAGTTTAAGTCCTATTTGAGGACAATGCTTTATTCCTGCCCCACACCCCCCTCTCTATCCTGTCAAAGTCACCTTAAGCGACACCCAGCTAGGTACAGACACTAGGTTTGTGTATAATATGTTGATAAACACGAACAAAGTTTATTTTGGCTATAATGTGTGGACTAATGGTTGACTTTCAACATTTGCATTTTATCTCACAAAGGTGTATCTATTCAAGTAATCTTTGTTTTTTGTTTCAATTCATGTAGCTATTTAAACAGGGATACCTTGGGCTAAGCAATCTGTAGCCCCAATTCTCTAGCAAGCCTCTTTAGGACCCCCCTTTAATTTACATGAAAGAGGAAAAGCTCTTCTTACTGAACTTTGGTATGCGTTTGAGCTTTGTAACTATTTGTTCTCCATGAAAACAAAATTATTTATATTTGCCATATTTTTTCTAGTGTATTAAGTTATTTTAAACAAAAGAAGATGCTGTTATGACGTGTTGTCAGTACAAAATGTTTCAGCTCCACTTCTGTTAAACCTTTTAAATAAGTGCCAAGTTATTAACCTAAGACACTTTGCGATCAATTGAATGAAAATAGTATTGTTTCATTTGATGGGGTGCGCGTCATCTTTGTTCTTGTTACTATTAAAATATCCGGGATACTCTTTCCTTCTTCCTTTTTGGTGATATATTCATATATTCTCTCTCTCATATTCTCTCTCTCATAGTCTCTCATATTCTCTCTCTCACATTCTCTCTTTCATATTCTCTCTCATATTCCCTCTCTCATATTCTCTCTCTCATATTCTCTCTCATATCCTCTCTCTCTCATATCCTCTCTCTCTCTCTCTCTCTCTCTCTCTCATATTCTCTCTCTCTCTCCCCACACCCCAGCGCTACACTGCTCCTAAGTGAAAGTAGCCAAGGAACCCTGAAAAAGTGGCCCTGTGGATTCCTAGCACTGAGGGCATCTCCTTCCACCTCACATTTAAATACCTACTATGGAACCCAGATTATGCTAACCATCAAAAAAGAACAGATTAGGAAAACAACAAAGACGAAAATCCCCTGCCCAAGACGTTTCTCCTTCACTTTGCTACACTTTCCCCGAAGATGGGCTCTTGCCTGCCAATCCTTAAAGTTTGGTTGGATCATTTTGGGAGAAAGAAAATAGTGGTCACGCAACTGCCTCTGGGCTTGTTATATATGGTATTATCAACAATCGATCACAGATCGCATAACTTCCTGGAGCTGCTGGTTTGGAAGTAGACTCAGGGCAGGAGATGCGTTGAGAAACAAAGCATCCCCCCGCCCTCCTTCTCAGTCCTATTTGGCGTCAATCGCTCTCTTCCAAAATCTCCGAAGATGGGCTCTTGCCTGCCAATTTGTGTAAAGGCGGGGAGGGGCAGTGTGTGTGTGCGCGCGCGCGCGCTCGCACACACAGGATGAAAACCTTGAGACCCAGTCCCAAACAGGCCTGAGTCCGGAATGTCCTTTCTAGCACCTGCCCAGATTCACGGAGAGGAGCCCCCTGCGGAGGGCCCAGACGTCTTAGCCACCCCTGTTACCGCAAGTTGGCAGATAAAATAGTGACCCCCTACGGAGCCCGCAGCGCGCTCTTCTTTCCTCCGGGACTCAGCTCGCCTTTGAAGCTGATCCTCAGACTGGAGGTGGGGCAAGAAGTTGGTCTGTCCCTTGGCTACTGGGAAGCAGGAGCCTGTCTTGTCATTCCAGCCCTGCCCTGTGGCTTTCTTGGTTGGTGAAGTCGCGGTTAGCTATAGTGTAGTCCTGCTCGCCCCGGCGGCCCCGGAGAGGTCCCAGCGGCCCCGGAGAGGTCCTGGTGCATCCCCTGGACCTGGCTCCGAATTCTCGGGGTCCATGTGACAATCTTAACCTCAGGTCAAGGCAACTTCCGTCGCTCTCAAGACCCCTCAAGGGAACATGGAGGTCACAGGAGGAGAACGTGGGACAGGGGAGCGGCGTGGGATCCAGTGCCCACTATGGCTCTTCAAGGTATCCTGGGCTAAGTCCCAGGTCAAAGGCGGTGGCAAGTCCCTGCCAGCTGAGAGTCGGGTACCATCCATGCCCATATTGTCGGCCTACCATGAATGCTGAGGTCCAAAAAGGTAGGGGGAAAGCTAGGTATAGTGAGAAAGGCCAAAGGTTCCTGGTCAGGTTAGAGATACCAAGCCACCATCTCCTCTCCCTTGGGGCACAGGAGGATACAGGGGTGGATCATCCTAACTGTCTGGGGTCCGAGCCTTTGATCCAGGCTATCTGGGCCACTTTCCCAGATCTTTGCTGCCCAAACTGTTGGGCAGACAACTAGATTTGCCAAATCCAAACCCCACATTGTCGGAACCACCCCCAGAAGGGGTTTGAGAACATCTTGGCCAAAATACAGTAATTGGCTCCCCAAACCTTAATCTTTCATGGAATGCAAACCTTTCTTTAGTTAGAAAAATCCACATTGGGGATGGGGGTGGGGGTGGGGTGGAGCTGAGTCTGTTAAGACCTCCTTGGTCCAGGAATCCCAGAGTGTTTTTTTTTTTTTTAACAAAAACAAAAACAAAACAAAAACTCAGAATTGAACTGATACACATCTAGTTTGAACCCCCCCACCGCACCCCCCAGGACTGTAACTTTTAGATCCTCAGATGGTAATACTTTACTATAATGTAATGCTCAAATTTCGGAACTATTTTGATTTTTTTAAAAAATGCCTTTTTGGCTTCAAGAACATGGGATCCTGTTTCCCCCCCCCCTCACAAATCAGTTTACATCATAAATTGCAAACATTTGCAATAAGATCTCAAGATTGTTTATTTTACATAACCTCAAGCACTTGACTATGTTAAACACCAGCACAGAAAGTCTGTGAAATCAGTTTAATGTGTGTCAGGGAATTAAAGGGTCACGCCTTTTCATCACATAAACAAAGCATGTAAGACTGTTTGGATTGTCAGTTTCCCAATTTTTAGTCTTACAATTGGCTATTAATTTTAGAGTCATTCTGTGCAAAACAAATTACTAAAGTCATATACTGGTTTAATTAAGTGTTTCTGGGAAGAAGAAAATTATATTCTACACGGGGAAGTGGATGATTGTTTTAAACATTATATTATTTTAGTTCAAACATAAATAAAAGCCTGCAAATTCTAATGTGGGGAGAAAGGCCTAAAATGGTTTCTTAATGTGCCATTAGAACAGTTAGTCAAAATGCATTAAAGCAACATCTCCAACCCAGAAATAACAAATATGTCATTCTAATGAGAGTGTTAACTTATGGATAATTTATTCAAGGTAGTTTTTACATTTCACATGGAATGTCTTATTATGACCTGCCTGACTACTGTGATGCTTGTTTTTCAAAATCTAATTTATATAGGCTTGGAATATACATAATTCATAACTCCTGTTGATATATGTATACACACTTTGAATTTTAAGTCTTTACAATATGTTTGGATGTTTGCTAGCATGTTTTTAAGACAATTGAAATAAAAGCATACAAACATAAAACGTGTTAAACATTATATTGAAAGCAAAGCCTGAAGAAAGGGTAGCTCAAAAGGAAAAAAAAAAAGATTAGATAATTCTTAAGCTCAGGTATACAGATATAGAGTGAACACTAAAATATATCAGATGGGATATCCTTATGTAAGAAATATGAAAACCTGTAAAACGTACAGAGGTGCGCATACAGCACTTCTGATATCTAGGCAATCTGCTCATGTCCCTAATTCATGAAACGAAATGAAGGAAAAAATGTCGAGTCTTCGAGCATTTTGTTTGGGGTATTTTACGTGCCAGTCAAGGTAACCACCGCATATACCTTCAGTGCATGAGAACTTAGTATAGTACTTACATGGAGTTCTACCGACATGAGGAAAGGATTTAAAATATAATCGAATAAACCACAAAGAGAAGAGTAAGCACCATTTCCTCTTCGTTTCTTTCTTTTTCAATTTGAACGCGCTGCTCACAGGCAAGGATCTTCCTTCACTCTTACTGGAGCAGAATAGTTTGTGGTTGAGGAGGTTAACCCAGGAACCTCACTTCCGGGATTCAAGCCTGCTATTGACCAACCCTATGATTTTAGGTCAGTTTTTCTTTCTGTT
>LR751842.1:34949-64949 GCA_902729485.2 Mus minutoides
ATGGGGCTTACTGTCTGAAAAGACAGCTTATTGATACATAAGGTACTGCCAGGAAGAGTGTGCTAAATGCACTTGCTTACAGGTAATTCAGACATATTCTGTACATCTGAAGGGCCCACACAGCACATGTGGGGTTCATTGCCCCACTTCTGCAAACTGAACTTTCCTTAGGAATGAGTAGCCTTATAAAGGAATGGTGGAGGGACACCCAGAGGTTAAGAAGCACACTTTGTTAGAAGTAAATGTATACCATATGTTGCTGTGGTTTGTGTTCCATGGGACCATCTGCGTTTTCCTTGGCTGCCCAGATTTGTAGAGCATTAGCAGCTAAATGCCCAAAAGATGCAAAGCCTGCTGAATAAGGATATTTAAAAGAAGTTTGAAAACATATAACACTAAGCAAGGAGCATTTACTTACTACTGTAAAGATTTGTTGAGCCCTTACTGTAGACTAAATTAAAAAGGACCCCCTTTTAATTCCAACATTTAATTATATTATTGATCCTTGTTTTATATAGTTCTATGTAGTGCTCAAAGAACTATTTCATACATCTCTTTTGGTGAGTCAGTATGTTGTCAGCTAATCTTTAGAGGCTAGTATTTAGATGCGAAATTTTAAATACTTTTTCTTCCTAGAACCTATGTCCTGTTTGTATTCTCTAACACATGTCTTTCAGATTGTTGCAGGGGTTTAATAAGGTGAAATGTATTGCTTGCTTGGTACACAGTGGGTTTCAACAATTTCCCATCTCTACCATACTTATGTTATTTACCCCGTCTGTATTATTATATACAAAGACTTTAAATTATCCTGTTTATAGTTAAAAATACATTAGGAAATTGGGGGGGGGCATAGTAATGCATATCTATTTTATTTCCTTACTATGAGTATTGATTATGTGCATGATGTCATCTGCTCTGGAGTTTGGAATAAAGCTTGCTTCAAATCTTGTTAAATTTCTTTTTTAAAAAAAATGAGTAGCTCTGATTTTAGATCTTCCCCTTTGTAAGGCATGAAGCTGGTTCTTTCTTTGTACATAGGAGCTTGAGGATTTCTTTATGCGGAGTTTCTCCAGAGCCTCTGACCTTCAGTCTTCTATACTCTGGAATGTCAGCACACAAATCAAGTCCTGGCATTAACTCTGTAGTCACTTCGATATTAGATTGATTGTCCTTCTGCTACATATTTATTGAATACATTTTGTATGCTTCAGTGGAAACGAAGAAGAAAATAAACTGCCCTTAAAAATGATTTTTAAAAGGTCTATCAATCTATCCAAATGTTCAGAACTCGCGCAGCATTGTTTTGCATTATGTTTGCTGGCATTACTGGTTTAAAATATAATTATCTGTCTCATGTACAATAGGTTTACTGAAATTCTCACTTGTCAGCAGTTGCATTTCTTTTAAGGCTTATGTAATGTCTATTATAACTGGTCTTACACAGTAGTCACTTTTCAGACGGAAGAAGTTAGGTGGAAAGTTTTGGAGAGAAGGAAGCAGGTCCTCCCCATGACTGTAAGAAAGGATGAAATAATAACGGCTCGTGAAGACATCCACTTCCTAATTCCTGTCTACATCTATGTTGAGCTACCTAGCAAGGGGAAAGTTAAGGTTGCAGTGGAAGGAACTTTGTGAATAAATTGACCTTAAAATAGGGCTAGCAAGGGCACTCAGAAGCAGAAGGAGGAAGTCCAAGGAGCAGAGATGCAGGAATTGTAAGTGTGGGAGAATACTAAAGAGTGCAGGTAGGAAGATGGGAAATGTACGGGAAGCCATTTCTTCAGAGATCTAGGGGGACTGCATCTGTCCTCCTTACTCCTGATTTTAGTACAATGAGATCGTTGCCAGGCTCCTAAACCACAGGATTATAATGTAATTGATTTGGCTTGGTTGTTGATTTGTTTGTGTGTTTGTTTGTTTTGCTTTGTTTTGATACAGGGTATTACAGCATAGGCCTGGCTAGCCTGGAACTCTCTATGTGGAATGTGCTAGCCTCAACCTCACAAAGATCTGTTTGCCTCTGCCTCCTGAGTGCTGGGACTAAAGGCATATGCTACCATGACTGTGCCAATTTAAATTGTTTTAAGACACAAAATATATAGCAATGCCTTAAAACACACAATCAAAAAATAATATAGAACAAGGCATGGTGGCTCACATCCGTCATTTTAGCACTATGTAGATGGGGCAGAAGCATTACTATAAGTTCCAGGCCATCCTTAGTTACATACCAAGTTCCAGGCCAGCCCTGTCTTAAAAACATAACCACTCCTTTGAAAAAGAAACATAGGGAGATTTTGAATTATGTATGTATATCAATATACGTATACACACACACACACACACACACACACACACACACACACACACACACACACACATATATATACATATATACATAAAAGGTATATATATATATATATATATATATATATATATATATATACACATACATAAAAGGTATATATATATATATGTGTGTGTGTGTGTGTGTGTGTGTGTGTGTGTGTGTGTGTGTAAAAAAATGTGTAGGTTGTGTTTCTGTGTCTGTTCAATAGTGAGAGTCCTCCAAAAATTGGGTCTGGGATGCCTTGCCACACCCTAAAGTATTCTCTCACGAATACAGACCTCCATGTACCATGTAGAGGCATCTTTTATAAAGCCTTCATTACTGTCAAATGAAGTCAGTAGTGAAAATATGCAAAGTAATGTTTATTCCTTTATAAAAAGAGAGTCAGCCACGAACGCCTTCTTTCTGTTTCATTCTCGTTCTGCCTATTATTTACTTTTGCTATTAGCATTCACGAAAGGAAGGAATGTTTGCTTCAAGCTCAAAGTTCTTTGCTAACCCACAGAAAGGGCCAGAGCAATTGAGCTTGTCTGTCAAGCTGGTCAAGGTGGAGAGTAATGTGGTCTGGGGTTCCCAGAGCCCATTGGACCTTTGACCTTTTCTGTTGAGACTATTGATCTGGGTTAATCGTCAGCACCAGTTGTGCTGGTGGTGAGTTGTGTGCCCATATGTGACTCCTCATTGAGAACAAATGAGACTCTGACCAACTCAGAGGCTGATTGGTCCTTTTTTTTTTTTTGTAGTTTTCCAAGAGCAGGTTGGGAAATTAGAATGAATAACCCCTGACAGGCAGAGTGGAAATTCATTTCTAGAGTGTTTGCAGTTGTCTCCATGACAAAGCAGGGGAACTGTGCCCAGGACCGATTTCCCCTTCTGTACCATGAACTGTTTACCAGGGCTACCATGAGGCGGGCATGTTGATGCACACCTTTAATCCCAGCACTCAGAAGGCAGAGGCAGGCGGATTTCTGAGTTCGAGGCCAGCCTGGTCTATAAAGTGAGTTCCAAGACAGCCAGGGCTATACAGAGAAACCCTGTCTCGAAAAACAAAAACAAAAACAAAAAACCAGGGCTACCATGGTCTATAGTCCAGTAGGCATGACAGGACAGTGTGTAGAACTCTGAGGTCAGTGATGCAGTTAGTGAGGTGAGTGTGCTTTCCCTCCTTCTGTTCCAGTTTCTTGCCACCTCCCTCCCACCCCCATTCTTCTCATCCCACCAAACCAGGTGCCCAGTGAGAAAAACAGTAGTTCAGTGGGCGCGAGGGCTACGCTTTTCAACAGCTTGAAATGAGAGCTAATAAAAAAGGAGAAAAGTCAACCAAACACCATCCCACATGGTTTGCCCTTGCCAGGTCTTCCGTGCTTAGGAGAACAGTGAGGTATTTTTCCTTGCCTGGCCACTTTATGACTGGTTCTCAGGCTTTCTTTCATCTTGAGAAGCTTCCCGCGTCACACACCACACAGACAACCCTCTGTCCTTTCTTTTGAGGTACTCATTACAGGAGTCTGACTGCGCACAACCACACAGGTATCACTGCCTTAAGGGCCTTTTCACCTTTCTGCTCCAATCTGCCAGATTTCCCTTTCCTGACCTCCCCTGAAAGTCTGGCATCCTTGGGAGTCTAAGTAAACAGAAGGTCTGGTTGACCTGAGGTGGGGATCGGGAGGCAGGGCAAGTAAACACAGAAAGAATAGAGAAAAGGAGGCAATCAAGAAGGATTCATTTTGGAGACTCCTGTACATCCAGTTGTATGGCATGTAAATATTCTGAGATGCAAGCGTACTTTAATAGGGAATAATCCATGGAATAATCTGGGCAGCATATACTTGATTCACAGAAGACATTAGTGCGTGCGTGCGACCGTGTGTGTGTGTGTGTGTGTGTGTGTGTGTGTGTGTGTGTGTGTTGTGTATGTATGTGTATGTATGTGTATAAAATCATACATTAAGCTTTCCTTTAAATCTAAGAAGAGAGGCTGGGAACTACACCTCAGTGGTATAATGCATGCTTTGCATGTCCAAAGCCTTTTAGTTCAATGTTCACCAAAGATAATTAAAAAGCTAAATGAAACAACAAAAATATATACCTAAATCTGAGAAGGGAAATATAATTATACGAATGGAATTCCAAGTTCTTAGCGAGCATCTGAGCAAGTGTTACACGTCAGGTTCTAGCAGCTAATCAAGATAGCAAAACGAAGATGGGACATCAAGAATGTCTATTGGAAGAACTGGTGTGATTGGTGAGTAGTAGCTAGTGTTGGAGTCTTCTGGGAGCACATGTTCAGGAAACTGACTAGGAGTTAACTTTAAAGAGACTTGGCACTACTCAGCCCGACTTTTTTTTTTTAGGACTACTCAGAAATACTTAGTTTTTCAGTATTAGTCAGCAGTGCTTTTTTTTGCTTTGTTTTTGGTTTGGTTTGGGTTTTCTTTTCTTTTCTTTTTTGTTTTCTATATTATATCTGAGTATTTCTTTCTTTAAAGTGATTTACTTATTTTTATTTTATGGGCGTTGGTTTTTGCCTATATGTGTGTCTGTGTGAGTTTGTCAGATCCTCTGGAATTTGGGTTACAGACAACTAGCTGCTAGTTGCTATGTAGATGCTGGGAACTGAACCTGGGTTCTTTGGAAGAACAGCCAGTGCTCTTAACTTATGAGTCTCCTCTCCAGCTTCGCTGAGTATTATATTATAATCATGTCTATGTATGTATATATATGTATGTAAATAAATAAATAAACAAATAAATAAATATCATACTTGTCTTCATTGTATTGAATTTTTCTTCTTTTGTTTATTTGTTATTTTGTTTTTTAGTTTGTTTTACAAGACAGGGTCTGCCTATGTAGCCCTGGCTCTCCTGGAACTCACTGTGTGGACCAGGCTGTCTTTGAGGTCATAGAAATTTATATGCCTTTGTCTCCCAACCCTGCAATCATGTCCAGCTAAAAAAAATTATTTATTTATTTTTATAAGTATGAGTGTTTTGCCTGCATGCGTGAATATATACCACATGCATACTTGTGGAGGTCAAATGAGGGCATTGAATCCCCTGACCTGAGAGTTGTAAGTTCCTCCTGGGTGCTGGGAATTGAACCCAGGTCCTCTGCAAGAGCATTTAGTGCTCTTAACCACTGAATGCTTTCTCTGGTCCTACTTTTCCTTTCATAGCTTGCTAAATATTTTACTGACATCTTTGAGTCATATCCAAATCCCAATGTTTTCTGTTCCTGTTTATTTCTGATTCTCCTGTGTTCTTACCGATACCCTTCCTTTACCATCCTAGGTTTACTTTCTATTCTTATACATCACAAGTTTGTTGTATTGCTTGAAACAGAATTTTCCTATCTAGCCCAGGGTGCCCTTGAACTCACCAAGTATACCAGGATGACCTCAACTGTTTAGCAATCTTTCTGCTTCAATGTTCCTAAATGCTGGGACTACAGTCATGCACAACAAATTCTGACTCATAATTTTTGCAACTCCCTGTAATTCCTTGGACTGCTTTGGTACATTCCTGTGGGGCCAGATGTCTGTTTAGGTCCCTACTCTCATACTGGTGAGCACTTGAATTGTTTAAGATTTACTTAGAAGGTACTCACTGCTGTGAGGTGTAGTGTAACTCAAAAAGTCAGCAGAGAGAAGAGAAAAAGAGATGAGGAGTGTAGCCCTGGGCTGATGCATCAAGAAGAGCCTGAGGAGAGCAGACAGCAGCTAGAGAAGACTGGATAAAGCATGGAGAAACTGAGAGAACAGACTTTACTGGAAGTTAATTGAAACAACAACAACAACAACAATGTATCAAGGGAGAAGCAATAAGGCCCCAAAACTGACCACAGAGACCTTACCACTGTAAGGTCTATTAGTGGAGTGGTGGAGGCTGACACTTGATAAGAGGGCACTCTAATAACCATGTAGATACTTCCCATGGTCCAGTTTCTCCTTCCACAAACCTATTATTTCTCTCCTGACTCCTAGTTACATTCTTCCAGTCACACATGTACACATTGTAAGGAACTTTCCCATTTCACAGCCTCCAAAGTGCTTAGAGAATTAAATTCAAGCTCTTTGGTGCTCATAATTGAACTTTGTGATGCTCTCCCTGACTCTGCACTACTACACTCCTGTGTCATTAGCTAACGCTGACCAGCACCTCATCCCTCCTTAGCGACCTAATGTCGGATCCCAAGTACTAGACAGTTACAAAATTTTGTTTCTGCTAGAACATCATTTCTTGGGTCTCTCTAGTTCCTTTGGATGTTTCAGCTCAAATTTCAGTACTGGATTTTCTTCCTCTGCATTCTCAAGCTGAGCCAGCGAGATCCCCTGTGTGCTGTTGTAGAATTCTCAGCATATATATCTACAAGAGCATCATTATAGTATCCTATAACTAGTCACATGCTTGAGTGTGCGTGCCTTGAGAGCAAGGATCATTGCTTAGTTTCTATAGTGCCCTAAGAGTCTCATAATAGGGACAAGCACACAGTACAATTTTTGTATGGAAACCTTATATTTATGTTCCACTGTATTTCCTAAGTTAAGTTGATACAAATGTATCAACTTTTTTGAGAATGAGTTTAGGTTTGGAGCTAGCCAAAGGCTATTTGGCATTGTCTAATGAAGAAGCTAGGAAACACAATTTTTAATACAAATAAAATATAGGGAAAAATTAAGTAGAGCAGTTTGTGATAAGACACACTTCTTATATGGCTCACGGAGAATACTAAAGTTTACTGGCACTGATTTGCTTAAGGCAATTTTAAAGATGAACTCCCCAAAGATCCCGCACAGTAACTGTTGCCGGACAGTTGGTTTTTTCAAGGTGACTTCAAGATGACAATGTTTACTTGCACTGTGAGTTTTGGCATCTCTAGTAAAATGTCTGTTATTCTTACAGTCACAATCTTATTTTCTGGAGTGAATTTTTATCTGTGGGGAAAAAAAATCCCCATTACTTCCTGTGTACTGGAGTCTTCTCTTTGAAAAGCTATTGGTCTTAATTCTGTAGGTGCACACTCCCTGTGCAGTTGTATTTGAAAATTCTATTTAAAATGTTTATTTAAAAAGCTACTGATAAAACCATTAACCAAAACCAGATCCAGCCCCAGTTCAGTGGCAGCTCTCTTCCCCAAATGAATAGATGGCCGGCCACTCGTTATGATCTTCTGTTTACTGATTTTCAAGCAGTTTTCTTTTCCATCTGTGTTTCACTGATCAGATCCAAACCAATTTGGATTAATCTTTCAAGTGACTTTTCATGAAACAGTGCATCAAATGCTTCACCAAGTCAAAACACAGAACATCTGCTCTCCTTTCTCTGATAACTCTCCCGCTCTCTCAAGTCAACTACTTTATCAGCTGTGGAATGTGTTTAATAAGTCTCCGTCATTACTGCCCATGACTCGGTCACCTTTTAGAAATTTCCCTCTCAACTTTATTTGCCAAATCTTGATAAAAAAAATACTTGTTAGTTAGAGACCTGATACAATTACTCTTTTAGTGGTATCACCTCACTTGGATTAGGTCTATTGATAACCTTTTAGTTATGATAACTAATTATGCAAGCCATGCAAACCATCTAAGTCATTTTTGTTCCTCTCCTGGGAGAGATGCCCTTCATATTTGCTTATTGGTATATGTATGAGTTTGAAGGATTCACTCACCTGCTCTTTGTCCTTAGCTGTTTTTTCCCTAGGTACATTTTGCAGTTCTCCATCGTTACCATGTGTTCAATGGATATTCTGCTTGCCACAGCATGACTACAGAACAGGAAAGTGTCTGCATGTACAGTAAGTTGACTCATGTAGCTTTCGGATACGGGCTGAAGTGTCTGATGTTTCTGTCATGTCACTGATGGAGGTGAGCTGTGCTTAATGATATTTGCTTTCAGGGGTTTGGGGGAGCCACTTCTATGCATTAAAAACCGAGAAAGCATGCTGATAATTAGTTTTTGAAGCAAGTTAAAAGAGATTCCATCTAAACAATGGACTTTCATGATTTAAACCTCGAGGTCATTGTGTTTGCTGACTATATTAATTAAAGAAATATGAAGTTTCTTATTGAGTGTCTTTATATTAAATATACTTACTTAAATAACTTTTGCAAGCAAATTACTGAGCTAGCAAACTGTCTGAGATTATTACTGACATGTTTCATAGAGTTACATAAATTAAAACTTTCGTTATGATTTATCAAGGATTACTCAAGTATTAATTAACTGACAGCTGTAACACTGCTTTTGACATCCTTAAGTTTCCTCTAGTTAATCTTATATACATTATAAATTAGTCAGTTTTCCCCTCAGCATATAAAACGTTTAGCTTTTGAAGTGTTTTGACATATGGTAAACTTCAATAAGAAGGCAGACATTTTCAGTTTTGAAAAATGTAAATATATCATTCTGTAAGAAATTCCAAAATGTTGGCTATGGAACAATGGAAACCATATGTAGTTTTTCTGCAAATCTCAATCTACAAGTAACTGCTTTCAACACATCTTTCCTGTCTCCAGTTTTAATATTAACTACTTGATTAAATGTTAAATGGAGCAAAGGCCATTTATGTCAGCCATCACTAATATTTGTCTTGTTTCCAAAGGATGGAAAACATTTAGTTTTGGATACGTACCATTCTTTTGCAGCTGGGTGATAATTAACTACTATGGTGAATACCCACCTCTTTATAATCTAAAATTCTAGAGATGGGCTTTCATTGGATGAGTAATGCTATTATTTGTGTCTCTTTTTATGTTTTGTTTTAAATTACTAAATGGGAATTTTATGTTCTTTCTATTAGATGCATGCATTAAAACACATACTTGGAAAATATGTCAAAACTGTTTTTTTTTCTAGAATCAAGGCTACAATTTTCCTACTCTCCATGTTATATTTAGAAATATTATGAAGGTTCTGTTAATTAAATTATAGCCACTCAGTAATGACCTTAGCTTTTTATAAATGAAAGAAGCCAACACTATTTGAAATGAAAGTATAAGAAATTTATACTGTAGCCTGTGCATTTTTAAGATTACATTTTACCTTCACCTAAAAGGTGGTTCTGAATCTAGAAAGCTGTTCTCTAGGATCCATGATTTAAACTCAGTAGGATATACCTTCCTAATGAATCCATATACTTTTAGAATCAATGGCTCTAAGTCAAGAAATGGTATTATGTCAGAGGTCAAGCAGAGAGAATGAGCAAATGTGTATAGTTCCTGCTTTCTTTGCATAAATATTTAAAATGACATGTCAATATATATCAGACACAGCAGAGTGCATTATTCCTTCTGAATAAATAAAATCACAAATTTATGTTCTGTTTTTAATAAAAAAACATGGCAAATCCAATTTTAAGATGCTAATAATTCACATGAAAATTTCTTTAAAGGACAATTTTCTGCGTAGTTCCAACTTCCTCAATTTCTACCAGAATATAGCTGTTGCTCTCCTGTTATTTAGAGATATTTTATGGGTTGTTTAAATAGTTCTTTCTGATACCTTCATGAATCCCTCACACTAATGTGGAAATACTGTTAAATCAATACATTTCCTTATAGCATATGACTTTTATATTTCTGAGATTTTAGAACATCTTTCTCATTAGTTGTAAGCTGATGCACATGTGAAGATGCATAGAAGCCTTAGGAGCAGATGTGCACAAATCTTATGAGCAGAGTGCTGAATGTGCAGCAAGAAATTTCTGATCTTAAATAGAAAACCAGTGAACATTTATGTCACAAAAAAAATGCACCCTTCATGTAAAACAATGGCAACCACACAATGCTATCTGGTTTTATACAGTTTAAAAATTATTGGAGGATACTTTCTTGGTCCAGAATGAGCAAGGACTCTATCTAGGAGACACCAGCCTTTCTTCATATATTCCTTTCAAGCTGATAATAATTAACATTTGAATGCAAGTATGAAACAGGCAGAATTTCTTTATGTGCAGATTAGGCGGGATGAAGAGGCATTGAACACACAAATTGATGGCTATGTATGTGCATTGATGTGGCCTTCTGGATCTTACCTGTGGGGGTGGTTGTTTTCTTAAGTCTGCCACACAAGCACAAGAATGGAGGAAGAAGGTGGACCGAAGATGATAAGCAAGAATAAAGTCACTCACTTAGGGGTGGATAGGGACATCTGTAGATAAACCTAAAGCTGTAATGTTTACAAAAGACAGACACGGTCCCATGAGCTTGTACAGATTTAGTAAATTTTACATGTTTTTGTGTCTTCATGTTTGTGCTGTGCTGTCCTAAAGGAGAGTGAATTTAAAGTCAAATCGTTTTATAGCCATTTCAATTAGGCCCATAAAATCTGTGCCCAACCATCTAGTTTACATGCCTGTAATATTCCCATGATCAGAATGTTGATTAGATCTATTTTTAATCCATGAAAGGGGTGGGCATCTTTCTCGATCTAAAAAGAAAGTTTTAAAAGTTTAAAAATATTAAAATTAAACTAGTTTTCCTAAGGTAGTTATAGACTACCATCTACATTCAAATGATCCTAAGACGATTATGGAAAATTCAATTAGAGAAAACATAATAAATTTAAATAGTTTTTTTTTTAGAAGTATCTTGGTAACAATACACCTCACTGGCTGTGAAATTACAAGGATCTCTTCAGCAAGCAACTTTAAACTGATCTCTATTTATAATTGAATTATCTTTTTTTTCCATTAACAGCAAAATATATACAGTGATAGAGTGAAATATGTGCACTCATCTGGATAGATGCACATAAAACACACAGAAAATGGGAGATGCAAATAGATTAAAAGGACACAGTCCAGGAATTGAGCGTGTTCCTTACTGGATTGTTCTTGGCGTTTCTGGGCTAGGCTGCTGAGGGGAGGGGCAGAGAGAGTAGAAACCTCACAAGGCAGGGCAGAGAAAGAGGTTGCTGCTGAGCTGATGCTCTGCCCCAACAATTTTGTGAGTATTCACTTGAATTAGACTATCTTTCACTTTACATTTCTCTGTAGTAGAGTGATTTGGAGTAGTTTTCATGCTTGTTGACTATTTGAATTGGCTATTGTGTGATTTTATAAATTCATGTATGTATGTATGTATGTATGTATGTATGTATGTATGTATGTATGTATGTATATTTATATGTGAACTTATAATACACCCTTCATCCATTTCTGTCTTAGTTGTTTTTGTAACAGAATAGCTAACAAACAGCTTAAAGGAGAAGAATCTCTCTTGGTTCATGATTTCTGAGGGATTCAGTTCATCCTGGCAGAGCAGGTACCCCTGAGCTCTGGTGATGGGCACGTGTGTGTGTGTGTGTGTGTGTGTGTGTGTGTGTGTGTGTGTGTGTGTGACTGCAGCTCTCAGAATGGACAGAAGGAGGAGCAGAGAGAGCAGCAGGAGAGCCACTCACTAGGGCTTAGCTGTGGCTTCCCAGGAGGGACTTGCTGCCAGCCAGCACTGCCTTTGAAAGGGTCCTTCCCAATGATACCATCAAGTGAGGAACAGACACACAAAACATCAACCTCTGAGGAACATGGCTGATTCAAACCATAGCACTAGTTCCCCTTACAAAGAGTTATTTCTCTAACACAAACATTAATCTGTTATTCTTGATTTGTGTTGTGGAGAGTCTTATCATTTATGGCATCGTGAATTTCTTTTAGCTTTATTTATTTTATTGTGTGAAGATTGTTTCGCCTGAATGTATGTGTATCACATGTGTACCCGGTACCCTCAGAGGCTAGCAGAGGGTATCAGATTCCCTGGAACTGGAGTTGTGGATGGTTGTAAGCCACCATATGGGTGCTGGGAACTGATCCCAGATCTTCTCCAACATCAGCAAAGTGCTCTTAACTGCTGATACATCTCTCCAGCTCCATTTATGGTCATCTTTTGGGTTTTTGATGCTTTTTTTTTTAAAATGTACTTACAAAGTCTCAACCCCCCCAGTTTTTCTGCCTCAGCTATAAGGCTAGCTGTAACTATGGTCTTTGATATATGTTGTATAATTTGTGTTATTTTCAGTTTTGTTTAAGACTTTAATTTATTGGAATTGGTTTTTGAATGTAGTGTGAGTTAAAAGAATAATCTGATATTTTTTAGATGAGCAGCCTGTCATGTCAATACTCTTTTTCATGAATAGAATGTTGCTTTTATGGAATATTTAACTTTTCCATGTACTGAATGTATTTCTGGGTTCTCTATTTTCCCATTGATCAATCTGTCTCTTTGCATACCAACACTATACTATGCTATATATAATGCAATACAGTATTCTTTTTTTTTTTTTTTTTGAGACAGGGTTTCTCTGTGTAGCCCTGGCTGTCCTGGAACTCACTCTGTAGACCAGGCTGGCCTCGAACTCAGAAATCCGCCTGCCTCTGCCTCCCAAGTGATGGGATTAAAGGCATGCACCACCATGCCCGGCTCGCAATACAGTATTCTAATAAACAAATTTACTTGATACAGTAGCAGAAAGGCGTTGTCAAACACAAAACCATTAGACAAATACAATTTTAAGCACTGAAGAACTTTCGAGTGCTTGTAAAACTATGATAGAATTCAGGCAACCAAGATAAATAATAATAATAAAAAACCCCAGAAAGTTAGAGTGTCACAAGAGAAACATAAATTTATTGAAACAAAAATATGAACAAACACCCATGAAAAATATGTTGGAGTTTTCAATATCCATATATGTATATGTGTGTATATAGACACAGTATAACCTTTGATCCAAAAGTTCTATCTACTTTGTCAGTGTTCTATTTTGTAGTAGTAGAAGGTTGGCAGTGCAAAGCTTTACTGATTAAGGAATTTGTTAAATAAATATATAGTTATTTAGTTTTTCTTCATAACAAATTCTGCAAGCTAGCTAAGCTAGGCTTGGAGGAGATTAGGAAAAACATAATACTCAAAGAATCTCATCAAGAGCAGGATGATCATAGGTTTACCAGTAAGTGGCGTGAACAATGGAGGTGGTGGTATGATGGCTAAGATAAACAAAGTCAGTGTTGCCTGCAGCTGGCCCAAGGTGCCAAGAAGCACCCAAAGCACCTATTGGCTCTCGCACTTTTCACTCCCTCTTTCGCCTTCCCAGAGACCTCATGCTTGCCAAGCAAACCCTCAGTGTTGACAGGGTAGATGAAAAGCTGGAAGCCATTTGTGTATCACCCAGCATTTGTTATTGGGAAGTTGTCAGGACTCGTATGCTTCAGGAGAAAGCTCTCACCATCAAATTTCTCCTTGCTATGGGCACTGTTGAGGCATATAAATGCTGGAGGAGTCTGAAAGCAAGGGCTCCTGTAACACTAGTGCTCACAGCCTTAAAGTTTTTGCCTTTAGAGCTTTGTCTTCGAATAGCTTGCAGGGTGTGTGTCCATGGGCTTGTTGTCAAAGGTGATGACTGAAGAATACAGTGGGACTGACCGTAGCTGGCAGACAACTATGGCATCACCAACACTGAAAACAGTTGTCAAGTGCCAAAAGCAGGATACGAATTGTTGTGCACAATGCAACCCTATATATATGAACAAGGCTATTCATATATCCATGCATACATTTGGATTTGCATGGAAAATGTTAGCAGTTAAAAAAAAAAAGCCTATACCAACCATTACTCACACAGAGTTTCAGGCTAGGGAAGAAGATATGTAAAGAATAAGCAATTTAAAATTCATTTCCAGAACTGCAGGGTTAGTGGGAATAAAGTAAATATATAATAAGGGGTTAGGAAATCTTCTGGGTGAAAAGATATTTTCATTGAAACATGAAGTATATTTAAGAATTAAATCAGATAAGAATTGAGAGTAAAATTGAGGATGGAAATACTATAGCTAGACACATTACAAAGAGGAAATCTCTTGATGTGGATGAAGGAGTGGGAAAAGCGTCTTCCAGTTGGAAATAAGCCTATGTGGCTGTGGGTTGGGAGCTGAAGGGAGTCTGGAAGAACAGATGGAGAAGCCAGGTGGGCAAGCTTCTTTAGACACATTTACCAAGAGGAAATATGTAAGGATGAACCTTCTGCGTTTTGAAATGGCAGTGATGTTCACAGAGATGACAGACTGGCAAATAAATATGTGAATCAGTCTGGAACTCATATATTGCTGGGATTATGGTAAGGTACATATTGGCCCTGTCCAGATGGATCAGAAGTCATTAAATATATGTGATATCACTGTAAGAAAGCATTTGGTGCAAAGAGAAAAGAGCCAGAAGAAGCTCAAGGGGGTTCACACTTGGTGATCAGGAAAGACGGAAGGATCCAGAAGAGAAAATTCTCATGGGAGGTCAAAGATGCATCAGAAAGCCCTACAAGTAGCTTCATGAGCTGTAAAGATAATCTCATCTTAAAGAGACAGTAATTACCTATGTAAACATGGTTAAGGAGTCAAGTTCCCAAGAGGCCTGTAACATGTCTACTGCAGTTTCTAGAAGAAGGCATTTTGTGATATGAACAAGGCCAGGGGAGAAGGGGTGGAGGCGACGATCCTATGAGATACAGGTTGAAGGTAAATACAAGGTAAGGATACAAGACTTGTTGTTAATTTGGAGGGGGGGGGGCGGCGGCAATGTTAGCTGTGAAGGAAAGAAATAGAGCAGAAAAGTGAAGACATGTGGGTCCTAGAAGGCTTTTAAGTTGTATTGATGTTTGAGTCACTGTTCTATTGCTGTGAAGAGACACCAAGGCAACCGTTATGAAGGAAACAATGATTTGGGAGCTTATTTCCAGTTTCAGATGCTTGGTTCATTATTATCACAGTGGAAAGTGCAGTGGACCAGGCAGGCATTGCAGTACTATCTGAGAGCTACATTATAACCTGTAAGTGGGGGGTCGGGGGAGAGAGAGAGAGACAGAGAGAGAGAGAGAGAGAGAGAGAGAGAGAGAGAGAGAGAGAGATTGATTCTGTGCCAGGCATGGACTTTTGAAATCTCAAAGTCCACCTCCAGTGACACCCTTCCTCTAACAAGTCCACATCTACTCAACAAGGCCACACCTCCTAATCCTTCTCAAACAATATCACTCCCCAATGACTGAGCATTCACATATATGAGCCTATAGGGACCATTTTGATTCAAACCATCACATTCCACTTTCTGACTCCATTAGACTTATAGCCATATCATGTTAAATATGTTTAGTCAAACTTCAAAAGTCCAAAGGTCTCTTCTGAGACTCAAGTCACTGACTAACCCTGTAAAATCAAAATTAAAGCAAATCACATACTTCCAACATACAGTGACACAGAATATACATTACCATTCCAAAAGGGAAGATAGGGAGCACAGTGAGGAGAGACTGGATCAAAGCAAGACTGGAAGTCAGCAGGGAAAACTCTGAATTCTGTACCTCCACATCTGTAACAAAAGCACTCTTCAGGTCTTCAACTCCCTTCAGCTTTGTTGAGGGCAACACAGCTCTCTCCTTGGGCTGATTCCATCCTTGTTAATAGCTCTCCTTGGCAGGTATCCCATGACTCTGACAACTCCACCATTTTGGATTCTTTAACACTTCACCTTCATAGCTTGATGCAGTGGCCTTTCTGGGCCTCCACACAGGGACATCCCTGACACACACCTGACCCTAGTGACTTTCCTTAGCCACAAAGGGAGATTCCACAAGCCTCTTTCTTGTGTCCTTAACTCTAAAGTCAGAATCACATGGCCAAAGCTGCCAATTGCTGCCTCTTGCTAAGGCTGGAACATGGTGTCCTTTTTCAGTTATATCTATACCAGCTTTCTATGGTTGATCATTTTCTTCACTGCTTAAGCTTTTCTTTAATTTCTCTTCACAAGTTGGAAGTTTAGCTGGGTGGGATCTTAGCTTGATGTCATCACTCACTTTATTCCATTTAGTAATCAGGCTGTTCTTGAAATGTGTTATCTCCCTGTACACTGGAATTAGCTCCACTACACTTCCTGGTGCCTCATTTTTCCCTCAGCTACACACTTGGTGTTTCCCTTTGCCTAGTTTTCTCCCTTTCATTATATATCTGCATAAGACTAACAATAACTGCATGACAGAGTCAATACTATGTTGTTGTGAAATCTCTTTTGCCAAAGCCATTAATCCAAAACTCTTCAGTTTATCCTCAGGTAGACTTTTAGGATAAAGAGGGGAAAGTAGCCACATTCTTCGCCAAAATACCACAAGAATAGTCTCTGGAGTCCACTTATTAATATTCTTCTTCTCTGAAACTTCTTGAACCAAACTGTCATGATTTACGTTCTCTCAGGACCACCTGTCTTCCACGCTTTTACTAGTATGGCCCCATTAAACCCTGCTTAAAGCATTCAACTGATTTCCTGACCCAAAGTCCCAAAAATCTACATTCTACCAACAAGCAGCAGGGTCAGACCTGTCACCGCAGTACCCCATGCCTTAATACCAACTTCCATTTTAATCATTGTTCTATCTCTGTGAAGAGACATCATGACCACGACAACTATTATGAAAGAAAGCATTTAATCAGGGGCATGCTTCCAGTGTCGGAGGCCTAGTCCATTGCCATCCTAGTGAGGAGCATGGCAATATGCAGGCACTGGAGCCAAAGCTGAGAGCTACATCCTGATGTGCAGGTAGAGAGAAAGAGAGAGCTTGCATGGGGTTTTGAAATCTCAAAGCCCACCTTCAGTGGCACACTTTCTTCAACAATACCACACACTTCCTAGCCTTTCTCAAACAGTGCCACTCCCTGATTACTAAACATTCAAATATATGAGCCAGTGGGGGTGGGGCCCTCTTATTCAAACCACCACAATGGAAGAACTCTACTAAGAAGATGCCAGAATAAGAAGCAGACAACAGGCATTCTGGTTAAGAAGTTCTGGGCCAGAGAGAATAGAACTGAAACCTGGACCACAGGGAGAGGGGTAAGAAGGAGAAACAGGGGAGAGATATGAAATGATGCTGGGAGGTATGGGAAAGTGACAGTCACGCGTTCAGGTCACTTTCATCATCTGAAAGCAGCTGCTAAGAGAAAGGGTAGAGGACATAGAGACAGCAGAGTATATAGCACAGAAGCTGATTGGAAACTTGGCATTTCCTAGAGTATAAATTCATAATCATGAGAGTGAAGTGCCTGATATTTTAGATATTTTTATAACTTTGATTATTTTATATAGAATTCAGGTTGGTAAATCTATCAGTATCTAGTGAGTATCTCCAGTAAAAAATATAATAGTCACACAAAACACAAAACTTTGAGAAGTCAACTGATTATACTGTGTTGTGTCATGAACAAAAATTGATGTAAAAAAAAATTAAACAAGGAGAATACGCCAAACAAGTGTGGATGCTCAAAATTTAGATATGTATGCTACAGATGTCACAGAGAACTCCTGGAGAGTTTCTGGGCTAGTGGGAAAAGATCCTCAGTTCCGAGTCAGACAGATTTGGTGTAAATCTCACCTTTCAGATTGTGGATATGAACATGGGTAAATTGCTGTCGCTGGGTTTCGGTTTTCTCATCTTTTAAATAATTAAATCTACCTTAATTGGTGTGATGCTTCATGTTAATTGTCAACTTGACAGAATCTAGGATCACCTGGGAGACAGGCCTCTGGGCATGCCTGTGGGGGATTATCTTGACTGCATAATTGAAGTTGGAAGACCTGTCTATGGTGGGTGATTTTCTTCCCTCAGCAATAGACCCTGGACAGAGTAAACAGGAAAAAATGAGTTGGGAAGGTGCCCTCTTCTCTCTGCTCTACTGAAGATGCAATGTCACTGGCTTTTCAAGCTCCTGCTGCCTTGACTGTCTCACTTAGATGGTCTATACCTCGAATTGTGTGCTAAAGTAAACCCTCTCTTACTCGAGTTGCTCTTGTCAGAGTATTTTATCATTGTAAGATGAGAATAAGACAGTTGAAATTGTTACTAGATTAAGACAATAAATGTAAAAAGTCGAGGACAGCACTTGGCGCCTCTTTTTTGGTGTCTATTGGTTGGTTGGTAGGTAGGTAGGTAGGTTGGTTGATAGACAGGATTTACAAGATTTATCAAGGTTTCCTTGGATAACCTCTTTTTGCCTGTTAAGTTCGTCTTAAGCAAACTTTAGACATTGACTGAACAGCTCCTCAGTACCTTGGCCTGAGTTAGGGAGTGTGGGACAGAGAATAATGAACTGATTGCCTTAGAGCCTTCCATGCTATACCTAAGATATGTTTTTATGTAAGGAATTTAGACACACACACACTTCTAGGGTCTCTTACTTGCACATTGAATCGGCCATGGGCTCTTTTTGCCTCCTGGTCAGTATATTAGAGCATTGTAATGTGCTCTGCTTTCTCTCCACTTCCTAAGTGATGTGCAGGCATTGCCAGCTTTAGGACTAGCTGATATAGAGAAGTCTGGTGTACAGACACAGACAGCGTGTGATGTGTATGGAAAGAAACCACTGAAAGTGTAATCTCATCTTAGGGAAGCTGCCCTAGACCCAGGCTTCTAAGGTTTATCCACAAAGAGCATCCTTGAAATGGTCTAAAAGTTCTACATCTTTTTGTGACTTTTCTTGTGTTTCCTGTAGTTTTGCCCCAGGGATATCCTTTCCATTTCCAAAAGATGAATTTCTGACATTCATATCTGGTTTAGAGTTTTCAGGATCTTCAAAACATTTATTTTCTTATGATAGTTTACAATTTAATATCTAGTCTTTATTCACTAAGAGCAGCCGAAGTCAGTCGTGTCCATCACAGACCATTGCTTTACGGGAAGTACATATGTTCCTCTTTCTTTATGGCAAAAAAGAAACTTGTGTGAGTACAGATTTATTATAAAAAATTAAAATAAAGAACAAAATATTTTTGTTGGTGGGTTTTCCCCCCTTTACATTGTTAATATTATCCAGATGTTATCTATTTTACTTTCATGCATATAAATGCCATGTGAAACATGTATATTTACAAATACCCTTTAACAAAGATGAAATTATACAATGAAATTATCCCATGGCTGGCTTTTGTCATTTTATAGATGTTGGAACTATTTAACATAGCACATTTTAATCTACCTCTCTCTCACTAACATCTCCACAGACTCCTAGACCATGAATGAAATATGATGTATATCAGCCACCCTCGCCTCGCCCCAGGATTCCTCTGAACCTTCTCTTCCTGTACACATTTCTATTTCACTTACTGGGAGCTGTTAAAGTTGCTCTGGCCAAAAACTTTCCAGTTATTTTTATCTGTCCTGCCTTTAATTATGTATATTTATTACCTTCTCATAGGTACATAGTGGTCATCTTGACAAACAAGAGATGGCTATGATAGAAATGGCAGCAGCTGGATATACAGAACAAGAAAAGAAATGCGTATTTGTCATATGGTGGGAGAGGAGTATGGTCGACATTAACCGTGAATGTTCTTCTCTCTACTTCTGGCAGGAATTCATGACTTTGTTTCTTAGGAACTTCCACCTCATGTTTGTTCTCTTGGTGTGTGTGTGTGTGTGTGTGTGTGTGTGTGTGTGTGTGTGTGTGTACAAGAGCATGTGTTCAAGTGGCCATGTATGGCAGTGTGTGGCTGGGAGTCGCCATGTAGGTGCTGGGAGATGAACCCTGATCCTATAGCAACCAGTGCTCCTGACCACTGAGCAATCTTTCCAGGCCCCCACATCCACTTCTTTTTTTCTCCCACATTTTTTATTAGATATTTTCTTCATTTACATTTCAAGTGCTATCTCATACGTCCCCTATACTCTCCCCCTGCCCTGATCCCCTACCCACCCACTCCCACTACTTGGCCCTGGCATTCCCCTATACTGGAGCATATAAACATTGCTAGACCAAGGGCCTTTCTTCCCCAATAATGGCCAACTAGGCCATTTTCTAATACATATGCAGCTAGAGACATGAGCTCTGGGTGTTCTGATTAGTTCATATTGTTGTTCCATCTATAGGGTTGCAGACCCCTACAGCTCTTGGGTACTCTCTAGCTCCTATATTGGGGACCCTGTGTTCTTTCCTATAGATGACTGTGAGCATCCACTTCTGTATTTGTCAAGGACTGTCAAAGCCTCACAGGAAACAGCTATATCAGGGTCCTTTCAGCAATATCCTGCTGGTGTATGCAGTAGTATCTGCATTTGGTGGCTGATTATGTGATTGGACCACCTGGGTGGGGCATTCTCTGGATAGTTTATCCTTTCATTTTAGCTCCAAACTTTGTCTCTGCACCTCCTTCCATGTATATTTCATACCCTATTCTAGGGAGGAATGAAGTATCCAAGCATTGGTCTTTCTTGATTTTCTTCTGTTTTGGAAATTGTATCTTGGGTATTCTAGGTTTCTGAGCTAATATCCACTTATCAGTGAGTGCATATCAAGTGACTTCTTTTGTGATTGGGTTACCTCACTCAGGATGATATCCTCCACATACATCCATTTGCTCAAGAATTTCATAAATTCATTGTTTTTAATAGCTGAGTAGTATTCCATTGTGTAAATGTACCACATTTTCTGTATCCATTCCTCTGTTGAGGAACATCTGGGTTCTTTCCAGCTTCTGGCTATTATAAATAAGGCTGCTATGAACATAGTGGAGCATGTGTCCTTATTACCAGTTGGAACATCTTCTGGGTATATGACCAGTAGAGGAATTGCTGAATCATTCGGTAGTACTATGTCCAGTTTTCTGAGAAACTGCCAGACTGATTTCCAGAGTGGTTGTACCAGCTTGCAATCCCACCAGCAATGGTGGAGTGTTCCTCTTTCTCCACATCCTAGCCAGCATCTGCTGTTACCTGAATTTTTGATCTTAGCCATTCTGTCTGGTGTGAGGTGGAATCTCAGTGTTGTTTTGATTTGCATTTCTCTGATGATTAAGGATTTTGAACATTTTTTCAGGTGCTTCTCAGCCATTTGGCATTCTTCGGTTGAAAATTCTTTGTTTAGCTCTGTACCCCATTTTTAATGGGGTTTTTGAATTTCTGGAGTTCAGCTTCTTGAGCTCTTTGTAAATATTGGATATTAGCCTCCTATCAGATTTAGGATTGGTAAAAATTCTTTCCCAATCCATTGGTGGCCTTTTTGTCTTATTGACAGTATCTTTCGCTCTACAGAAGCTTTGCAATTTTATAAGGTCCCAAGGTCCCATTTGTCGATTTGTGATCTTACAGCACAGGCCATTGGTGTTCTGTTTAGGAATTTTACCCCTGTGCCCATATCTTCAAGGGTTTTCCTCACTTTTTCCCCTATGAATTTCAGTGTCTCTGGTTCCACATCCACTTCTTTTTTTTTTTTTTCCCCTCGTTCAGGTCAACCGTGCTAGCTCTGGTCGGCCCCACTCGCTCCAGCTGGCCCCACTCGCTCCAGCCGCCCCACTTGCTCCATCCAGCCCAGCTTGCTGTTGGGCCCTGCTTGCTCTCTCCAGTCCAAGGATTCGTTTTATTATTATTATTATTCATAAGTACGCTGTAGCTGACTTCAGATGCACGAGAGGAGGGCATCAGATCTCATTATGGGTGGTTGTAAGCCACCATGTGGTTGCTGGAATTTGAACTCATCACCTTCGGAAGAGCAGTCGGGTGCTCTTACCTGCTGAGCCATCTCATCAGCCCCCACATCCACTTCTTAATACTGTTGCCATCACTCCATTCCAGCTTTATCAACAGAGGCTGAGACTGTTGCTGGAGTCTCCGGCCAGCCTTGTGCCTCAGGTCTTTGCTCCCGTGTTCTTTCCTTCCTGCTCATTGTGATGGTCTCACAGTGCACCACGAGAAGTCCATCAGCAGCTGCCCTTTTCCNAATCTCAGGGTTGTTTTGATTTGCATTTCCCTGATGATTAAGGATGTTGAACATTTTTTCAGGTGCTTCTCAGCCATTCGGTATTCCTCAGTTGAGAATTCTTTGTTTAACTCTGTGCCCCACATTTTAATGGGGATATTTGATTTTCTGGTGTCCACCTTCTTGAGTTCTTTATATATATTGGATATCAGTCCCCTATATGATTTAGGATTGGTAAAGATCCTTTCCCAATCTGTTGGTGGCCCCCTTGTCTTGTTGACAGTATCTTTTGCCCTACAGAAGCTTTGCAACTTTATGAGGTCCCATTTGTCGATTCTCGCTCTTACAGCACAAGCCATTGCTGTTCTATTCAGGAATTTTCCCCCAGTGCCCATATCTTTGAGGCTTTTCCCCACTTTGTCCTCTATAAGTTTCAGTGTCTCTGGTTTTATGTGGAGATCTTTCAACCACTTAGACTTGACCTTCGTACAAGGAGATAAGAATGGGTCAATTCCCAGTCTTCTACATGATAACCGCCAGTTGTGCCAGCACCATTTGTTGAAAAGATATTTTCTTAATTTACATTTCAAATGCTATCCCAAAAGTTCCCTACACCCTCCCCCTGCCCTGCTCCCCTACCCACCCACTCCCACTTCTTGGCCCTGGTGTTCCCCTGTATTGGGGCATATAAAGTTTGCAAGACCAAGGGGTCTCTCTTCCCAATGATGGCCAACTAGGCCATCTTCTGCTACATATGTAGCTAGAGACACGAGTTCTGGAGGTTCTGGTTAGTTCATATTGTTGATCCTCTTATAGGGTTGCAGACCCCTTCAGCTCCTGAGGTACTTTCTCTAGCTTCTCCATTGGGGGCTCTGTGTTCCATTTGTTTTGTTTTTGTGAGATGTCATGTCCCATGAAAGTCAGGACCATGCCTGACTACATCACTCCCAGACATACCTTGGATTCTCTACAAATGTTTTCGGATGAGTGAATGCAGTATTACCTACATATGAGACAGAACAAGTCATGAGAAAAGGAGTTGGAGAAGGGACTGAAAGAACTGAGGGGTTTGCTGCCTCATGGAAGGAGCAACAGTGTCAGTGGGCCAGAGCTCCCCAACCCCCAAGCTCCTGGGGACTGGACCACCAACCAAAGAGTACACATGGAGGGACCCATGGCTTTGGCCACAATATGTGGCAGAGGATGGCCTTGTTGGAGATCAGTAGGAGGAGCAGCCCTTGGGCCTGAGAGTGTTTGATGCCTCAGTGTAGGGGAATGCCAGGGTGGGAAGATGGGATTGGGTGGGTGGGTGAGGGCACACACTCATAGAGGCAGGGGGAGGGAGAATGGGATAGGGAGTTTCTGAAGAGGAGATATGGAAAGCGGAAAACATTTGAAATGTAAATAAAGAAAATATCTGATAAAAATAGTTAGCATAAAAAAAAGAAAGAAAACCTACCAGTCCCAGGACAGAACTGTGCATATTCTCATAGTCATTCTGGATTATGATCCAGGGTCTATTAAAGTAGAGTTAATATCAGAATGACCTGGTGGGTAAATAAAAATAATTTCCACTTATTCTAATTATTTGTTCTAAAAATTACTCTGTTTAGAAGATTGAATGTCTTTCACTCTGCAACATGAATTTACTTCCCAGTTGATGCCTTTTTGTCCTTCTAAAGATCAGACTAAAATTCTTCTGTGGTTTATTTTATTTTATTTTATTTTTATTTTTTTGAGACCAGGTTTATCTGTGAATCCCTGACTATCCTGGAACTTATTCTGTAAATTAGGTTAGCCTCAAATTAAAAAAATCTACCTTCCTCTGCCTCCTGAAAGCTGGAGTTAAAGGCATGTGCCACCATGCTTGGTAATTCTGAGTTATTTTAAAGAATAGATACTTCCTTATGAAACTGAAAATTGTCCTTTCACTTCTGTGAAGAATTGTGTTGGAACTTTGATGGAGATTGTATTGAATCTGTAGATTGCTTTTGATACTATGATTATTTTTACCATATTAATCCTATCTATTTATGAATGTTGAAGATTTTCCCATCTTCTCTTATCATATACAGTTTCTTTCTTCAACGTCTTAAAGGTTTTTTTTGATATTTTATTATACAAGTTCTTCACTTATTTGCTTACAGTTACCATAAGATATTTTCTTTTGGAGGCTTTTATGAAGGGTGTTGTTTCCCTGACTTCTTTCTCAGTCCACTCATCATTTATATACAGGAAGGTTACTAATTTTTGTGTATTAATTTTGTATTCTCCTACTTTCCTGAAAGTGTTTATCAGCTGTAGGAGTTCCATGGTGGAATTTTTAGGGTCACTTATATATAGTATCATCTGCAAATAAAGATACTTTGATTTCATTCCTTTCTGTTTGTATTCCATTGACTACTTCCAGTTCTTTTATTGCTCTAGCTAAGACTCAAGTATTATATGGAATAGGCATGAGAGAGTGGACAATCTTGTCTTGATTCTGATCTTAGTGGAAATGCTTTGTGTTTCTTTCCCTTTAGGTTGATGTTGGCTTTGGTTGTAAATTGTCTTTATTACGATGAGGTATGTCTCTTGTATCCCTAGTTTCTCCAGAACTTTGATGATATGGGGTGTTGACTTCTTTTGTAGGCATTTTCTGTATTCAATGAGATGATCATGTGGCTTTTGCCTTTCATTCTGTTTATATGGTGGATTACATTTATCAGTTTATGTATGTTGAATCATCCCTTCATGGGAGTCAGAGGGTCAGTGGATACAAAGCTACATCCCTAACTCAGAAGCAATCTAAGATAACTGCTTGCAAATGAACAATATCAGTTTTTCCATTGGAAACTCATTGGCTATGCAAACTACTCCTCAGTATTCAGTGAGGCCCCATGTTCCAATGTTCAGCAATAGATGGTCAATACAAAATGAACTCAGAGACATTTTTAGAGGTTCTTTGTCTTATAATGCTTTGTCAGGGCTTTTCCTCCTCTTCCTCCTCCTCCTCCTCCTTCCTTTCTTGACAAGTTCTTTGCTTATTTATACGTTTTATGTTTTAATGGGATTTCTGGGTATGCAAATGTGTGTCTCTTCATCTATAAGTTTCTTGAACCTTTTCTTTGACTCATTTTCCTCTGCTTCTTTCTTTCTTTTGTCCTATTCTAGTTTGTTTTTATTTTATCTTATTATTATTATTTTTTCAGATGACTGTATCTTTATGAGAGAGAAAGAAAGGGTATGGGTTTGGGTAGCTGGGGAAGTGAGGAAGATGTGGGAGGAGGAGAAACCACAATCAAAATTTTTCTTTTCAATAAAAAAGAATAGATACTTGGAACTAATTTCAACCAATCATCCTTTACCCCAAATAAAGTGTTCTGCCCCTTACCCCCAGTACAAATTAAAAGTCTTTAGTGCTTCATATACGTAAATAGTCAAATCACTCAACTTCTGAGAAATATTATTGACAGCAAACTGCTCTGTTCTTAATCTCAACTTAACATTTTCATCTTACAAATTTGATATAATTGAAACTGAAAAAGACCCAGGGCCTTGTGCTAGTTTTGAGTGATAGAAGATAGAATATGATCTCAGCTATAATTACAACATGGTTAAATTGAGACTGTAATTTAGGGATTTAACCTTTATATTTAAAATTCAGGGGTTTGGTGTAACTGCAAGAACCCATAAACAATGATGACATTCTAAAGAGGAACGAAATGGAAGATAATGACGATGCTAACTCTCTGACCGTGTTTTGTTATACTGGGAGAAAAGGGCGATTTCAGCTATCAGAGCCCCTAGGAAGCTGGCACAACACACCAAGAACCTAAGACCATACTTGCTGTTTAATCTGCAGTGCTGGCTACAACAGAATTTATAATCAGTGGAGGGTTTGATGGACTGACAACACCTTCTCTGCTCCCATTTTTATCTTCATGATTGCTTATTTATTGCAGGAGCATGATACTTATTCTTAATTATATGCTAATCATAATTACTAAGGAAATTGCTGGTTAGCCTGTCTGGCGTTAGGCAATCAAAAGGAAGCCCATGATGGAAACAAAAACATTTCATTAGAAAACAAAAGGAAGTGGAACGGGGAGCACTTTGATATCATTATGATTTGGTTCTGACAAATTATTATTAATAACTGAACTAAGAATTTTCACTGCAGATATCTAAAGTCAGACTGTTAGAGCACGTAGATGAGAGTGTCCTCTAGTCAGTGAGCAGCTGAGAGAGCTGCCACAGGAGGCTGTAAGCCACCACAGCTAGTCCTCACTCAGTCCTGGGTCTTCTGCTCTCTTCTCCTCTTGTTGCTTCTTCCACCCTCTGCCCACTTTCAGTCTCTGGAATTCTGTGTGTCTTCCTCCACTCTCATGGAACATTTTGGTGGGAACTATTTTGGTGGAAGTCATGCAATGTTTTTCAGAGTATTTGCACTCATGTTTACATTACCACTAATTGGAAAATTAGGGGCTTTGTCCTTGCTTAATTTTGAACATGATTTTCTTTTCTTTGTAAGTAAGAAGCATTTTTCGAGTGATGATAGAAATAGACCCTTGACTTCTTTGCCTTATTGCAAAAAGAATGTGCAGAGACAAAGCTTGGAGCTAAAATGAAAGGATGGGCCATCCAGAGAGTGCCCCACCCGGGTGGTCCATCACATAATCAGCCACCAAACGCAGACACTACTGCATACACCAGCAGGACATTGCTGAAAGGACCCTGATATAGCTGNTATATATATATATATATATATGAATTATATATGATATGTATAAAATCTAGAAAGGAAATATATGAGAAATTTACCAAGGGAAGAGATGAGAAGGGATTGTACATGCCTGCTAAAGCTCCCACACAAAATACTCCAAAGTCTCAATGCCAAAGTGGTACTTTTGCAACAGTGAAAGGGGTTTAGACTGAATATAAAAAGACATTAAAGAATCATAGAATTTTAACATGTTCTGTAATGTCATCCTGTGTGTCTAATGTAGGTACATTTCAAAATTGCTAAGTTGATATTGGGGATACACTACATATCATCTTAATATCTAAATAAACAAAATTTGCATCAAACACTGTCAAAAGATAGCTCAGAGACTCAACATTCTTACCACTTGATAGCTGCATGATCTTTGGTAATTGGCGAAGCAATGTTAACAATGGTCATACTCCAACAAGAGCTGTTCAAATGTCACAAGACCTTTAATTTTGCTAGTTTGGCCAAGCTAGACTACCATGAGTTAGTACCGTACATGTCTTATGAAATGCTGATTTAGCATCACAGTACAGCATTTGGGCAAGTTGAGTATGCTGTCCACAGGGACCATGTGCTTATCAGGAGTCTAGCTTAGTAGATCTGCTGCTGTCCTGTTAGAAAATTGTGAGTTAGTTTTCTGGAGGTAAGCTTATTTCAGTGTATTCAATTGGCCTTACTAACGTTGTTTTCACATGGTGACTTTAGTCTCTGGGAGCAGTGCCCTGTTAACTACTGGGGTTGATAGACTTTTTCCTTGTGTTTTTCAGTGTTAGCATTACTCACAACTTACTCATCAGCACTTTGCGCATCTTCACTCCATAAGAAAGAAAGTCATTTATACTATAGTTTATTGATTCAAAGGAACATCTAGAATGTTAAGTAGAAACAAGAAAATTAGAGTCTTCTTTTTTAGTTTATATTAAGACAATGTCAAAATGGTTATGTATTGTGATTTTTTTACAGAAGTACTGTAGAGAATAGAATATTTGTTTTGGCCGGTGTGTAAGTCATAGTCTCTTAAATTCAATCTGATTCTGTGTTATGATTTCACTTCAGAAATTGTATTTTAAAGACTGCATCTAGTCGACTTTCCTAGTGTGACAGATGTCTGAATTTTTATATTACCTTCATTATCCTACTTGAATTTTGTTGTGAAAATTTGTTTGCAAACATTCAATATGTTCAACTGCACGTGAAAATCCTGGTCTTGCCATATAAACGGAGTTAGAGTTAGAGTCAAACCGTTGTTTGATGTATTAGATTCATCTGCATTATTCAACCTGTATTTCAGATGTGAAGTGGAAAACGTCATTAATTTTCTGAAGCCCTCACCATACTATATGGAAAGATCTTTTTGTTACCATACCAAAAGGTTTTCTTGCTTCCATGTGAATGTGACATCTAGAAAGTTAATGTCCTATAGTACAAGTATTTCTGTACGTGAGTACAGTGTACAGGCTTATGTGAAATGCCATGTGACCGTAAGTTCACAATAATATGTGCAAAATGGTGACAGCTTAAGTATTATTTGATGTCACATTTGTTTTTAAATAAAACAAAAAGAGTAGAGCTTCAGAAAATTAAGTAACAAAATTGCCTTGGATTCTTTTTTTCCAAATCAGAAAAAAACCCTAATTTTAAACATTTATTTTAGGTTTTTCTTTCCTTTTACTTCTATCTGTAGCATATGCTGTATGACTCACACAATCATTTGTAATTATTCTAGATGACAGGGCTCAGTGCCCCATTTTTTTTTTTGTCATATTGACATGGTGTTAAATATCACTATTTTTTTTCTTGGCAAATTGACTTTGTCCTTTAAAGAGATTTTAGGTGCCCACTATGTATATATGTAATGTTAGTTTATTGGCGGGAGAAATTATGAGTTTTTAAAAAGATAATATGACATGGGTAGCAGAAAATAAACATAATGAACAGAAATAATAATAGGTAAAGAAAAAGTACGGTAAGAGAAAAAAGAAACAAAAGAACTCAGTCTTGTGGAATTATTTTAGGATATAATAGGCTATGAGGTACAGTAAGTGAGGAAAACAGAGATGAAAGTCTTAGGGATAAATGGTAGAAAAATAGGAAGAAGGTGTATTTTAGGAAAGACAGGAATAAAAGAATATCCAAGGCACAAAGAAAACAAGATCTATTTTAAAATCAAGAAGAGAGCTGAACCTTGCAACACTTTAAGGATAACTCAACTGCAAAGTATGTAGAAAAGGATTCACAGAAGCAAAAAACCCTGGGAAGGAGGACCGTACAGCTTATCACTGCTCCATTCAGATTGCTTCTACCTTTGGAAAAACAGGAGACCAAATACAACAAAGACCTGTTCCTCGGGTGTAATTTAGAGTTTATGTGTTAAAGCAAATGCCATCAGAGCAGGAAAGGGGAATGATTAAAGACAGTACTGAGAGGCAAAGGCCCAGGCTTGAGCTGTGTGTGACGGGAAACTGGACTGTTCTAACGCCAGCTGTCCTGAAGGCTTCGTGGAGCATAATTGTGATTAAGCAGCCCTCCTGCTGCTGTAGGAGTTATAGCCAATAATAATGTATTGACATTTATGTGGTTATGATGCTCTGACCTGACTCATTTAACTAGTGCCCCGGTAATCGCCGACGGGTTCACATGCGCTGTAATGCCAAGATAAAAATAGCAAAGTTGATTAAATACAGTTAGATGTTAATATAAAATAATAAAGTTAGGTATTTCATATAATGTTGTTCCTGACAATTTGTTTTCCTCATTGAGTAAGTGAGTGCAATTTAGGGAAAAATAGCCCTTCATATTAGTTTCCTAAAGTTAGGCACCATGAATAATTAGTCTTTACTAAGCAGTTATTAAAGCTTCGCTCGAATTGTAAATCAGCTGTAAATGAGGGGCAATGGGAGAAAGCTAGTAGCTTCTGGAATGTTATTTTTTTGTGCGTTTTTAAACTACGGGGTTACTTGGGTTTTGTACTGTTGTCAATGTATTAGATGATGGAGTCTGATTCATTCAAACCAACTCCGACATTTTCACCTTCTTCCACGCTTGAGGTCCTGCAAAGTGTTGATTTACTTGGAGTACTATTAAGTTGTCCTGCAAATGAGACTCTTCTCTTTCCCCTCTCTCTCTCTCTTATTTTGTGATAATAAAGGTACTAATGGATGTTCCCATTGATGGC
>LR751842.1:69949-87313 GCA_902729485.2 Mus minutoides
CAGCTCCAAATGATGTACCGGGAAAGAGCATAATGTCTGTTATTTTTACTGCTCTGATATTTTTACTGGTACATTTTGGGTTGCTGTTCTTGTGGTTGAGAGTCTGCATCTAATGTGGGTCTTCAGGGACTTAGAAGCAAGAAATGGAATTTTCCAAAGAACAATCCAGAATAATTTTCTGGATGTGTAAATAGTTAATATATAGTATTAAAGTTTTAGATGGTACTCACAATGAAGGATTCTTGCCACCAAACTGGTGGATGACAGAAGTCATTCATACATATGTTTACCCTCTTAGCTAAGGTCCAACACTTTGAACTTCTTTCCTCTAATGAAAAAGTCAACATTCTGACATGTAATACCAATGCAATAAAAGTAGCGTCCAAATAAACCACTTAAAAGTCAAGTTAGTCTGGTAAAAACTTAAGCTGGCCTCTGTCTTGTTGGTACCCAATCCATTGGTCTAAAAATAATCCCACTTTGTGTAGCTCAGAGAGACCAAGTAAGCTGAGCTGAGCCGAACACAGCTTGCCATCCTGAAGAAAACCCCACACACTGGATTTGCTAACTTAAATATAATACAGTGAATGCTTTAAACATAATATTTGAGACAGTCATGATTTCTTAGACTGCATGGTATTAAGGTACTAGAACCACAGGAGGTCAAGGGTCCGTGTTGAGGGCGTAATTCTCACTTGGGGGTGTTTGCTTGCAGCACTCCCTCCTTTTCTACTTGATTTTGTTTTCTCATTCATCCATAAAACTTATTTTCTTCTTCAACTTTGGGAAAAATGCACAAAGAAGAAGTAATGATGTTGAAGTAGTGTGCGGAGAGGGGCAATCAGTATCTCAATTCTATTCCTATTCTCTTCATAGTGCGACTACACTAACATGTGTGTGTGTGTGTGTGTGTGTGTGTGATTCAGTTTCCCATAGTAAAGACATCAAATGTCTAGTTTACTAAGTCTCACCAAGTTTCTGTGATGTTGGGTTCCAATATTGTACATCACACTCCACAGAGTTAGGCCCTCTCTTGTTGCTAGCTGGAGTTCCTGCTTATCCTAAGACCCAACAGCTGTTAATTTTTCAGGTATAATAGTTTCCCACTTGATGTACTAGCATCTCATACCACCAATTATAAAAATCACACTATTGGCTTCAGATTTTAATTGTATTTTCAGCATAGGTATTAATTAAAAATAGTACAACTTGTTTTATTAATAGGATGGAATATTAGAATGAGGGCAAAGTTCCTTGAAGCACTAAAAAAGTCAGAAATTTCTGCTGTTACATAGTGAAAACTAGTGAAAGAGAATTATTGTAAGCCTTTAGTAACTATGTTTTCAGTGTTTTTTGTAGAATACTTATAGAATCATTAGTTCAATTGTATTAATAAATTCATGCAATAAACATATTGCATTGTTAATATGTTTAAGGCATTATTTTTCATTAATATACTTGATCAAATGTTCAACTCATTCTCTGGTATGATCTCATAACATTCATTGGCTAGTTTTATTGTTAAGTAAATGGTCAAGAAAACATTTAAAAAAGTAGTAAATTTACAAATGTTAAGCTGGGTGTCTTGGGTTCTCTCTCTCTCTCTCTCTCTCTCTCTCTCTCTCTCTCTCTCTCTCTCTCTCTCTCCCCCCTTGCCTGGGTGTATGATGTTTACAGCATATTCATCAGTAATTGAGTTAGTCTTTAAGCTGGATGGTGATCACAGCTTTATTGGTAAGAGTAATCCATTTTTGAGTCCAAGTATTTAGCTTTCACTTTAGTTTTTTTTTTTTTTTTCTGATTTAAATTTCAGATTGACCTTCTGGTTTGATACAATCTCATTCACGTTGACATTTTCAACATTAGAATGGATAAGGTTAAGGAGAGTAGAAAATACAGCTACTCATTTATAGCAATGAACATGTCTACAGTTTTTCTCCTTCCTCCAAATATGCATGGAATTCTGACAAGGAATGCATGAATGTACCCACTATGAAGCCAACCTTCCAGTGAGCAAAGACCTGAGGCCGTGGTATTCATTTCTGTATTGGTCTTCTTGAAGCAACTTGACCATTTCACTTCCACTGACAGGAATGACACTGGGGAAACCCTGGTCTCTGACAAAAAGCTGGAGCTGTTCATGTGCAGAAGGGCCTCTCTCAGGTCCACATCCCAAGCTCATTTGGTTGGGTTCATTTCTGGTGAGTTTCAGTCGTTGCTTTATTCTCATACATTGCAAAAATTACTTTCATCTTTGTTCTAAGTAAATTCTTACCTTAGTCCATGGCTTGAAAAAGGAGCATAGGAGTTCCTTTTATTTCTGAATTATGGTAGCTTACAAACTGCACATTTTGGAACTAAAACTGCCCTGAGACCTTTATCCCAACCAAGCTTCCTTACAAACCTAGATTCCTATTTTTTTGTATGTAAATTGCCAATACCATTATTTTCCCATATGTGTGTGTGTGTGTGTGTGTATGTATACATATATATATATATATATATATATATATATATATATATATATATATATATATATATATATATATATATATATATATATATATATATATACATATACATACATACATACATACATACATATACACACACATAATTTTATGTGTATGGGTTTTGCCTGTATGTATGTCTTTGTATCATTTGTGTGCCTGGTGCCTGCAGAGGCCAGAAGAGGGTGTCAAATCCCCTAGAACTGGAGTTATAGATGGTTGTGAGCCACCATGTGGGTGCTGGGAATTGAACTTGAGTTCTCCGGAAGAACAGCAAGTGTTCTAAACCACTGAGCCACATCTCCAGTCACTAGACCCCCTTTCGATATCAAAAGAGACGATCATTTTCTTATTTTACTGCAGTCAGTTGAACTTTGGCATAAAATGATTCTGCTTTGTGAGGGATAAGCCATACCAGTGATAGATTCGCTGACCAGAGATCAGTTTGTCTCTAGATAGTCTTCGTATGCAAGCATTCAATTTTAGGATATCTTGAGTGTGATTTCATTGAAGCATACACATGCATCATTTAGAGATAATGTGATTTTTAATGGAAAAATTCACCATCTTTTTCTGGATCTGGAAGTTGGCTTCTTTTAAATTAAGTTGAATAAGATTTCATACAAAATATGAAATTTAAAAAGATTACTATTTTATAGACAGGCAGCAGAGGTATTAGAGAAAATAACAATCTGGACAGGTAAAAATCTAGATACTTTATCTCCTCTGAGGCGCTTCAGTGTCTTCAGTATCCACGTCGTGAAACAGATGGACCTCACGACTACTGCCCATTTCTTGTGGGCAAGCTGAGTGTCCACTGTAAGAGCTGTCATGAAGGACCCCATACCATAATGAGCATGTGTGAAAAGAATTGTGCCTTTGTAAGGGTGAAAGAACATGGTGTTTGCTTTGAGCATTAAGATTTAGGTCCTGTGTTCTTTTCAATGAGACTCTGTCATTTGAACACTTAGTCCTCAGTGGGTGGCACTTTTGGGGGAGGTGATGTGGTCTTGCTGGAGAAATTACAAAGCTGGGGTTGGGCTCTGAGAGTTCATAGCCTGACCACTTCCTGTTCCTCTGCCTTGTGCTTGGGGTTGAAGATGTGATCTCCCAGCTTCTTGCCCTTGCCACAAGGCCTGCCACTTCTCATGCCTCTCTACTTTGAAAGACTCTTATCTTTCTGCAATCACAAGTTGAAACAAACTCTTCCTTATATAAGTTATCTTGCTTGTGGTGTTTTCTCACAGCAACAGAAGCAAGACGAATACAGTCCCATTCTAGAGTGAGAAATACAATGTGTTCCCAGATGTCATTTAGAAGAGCAGATTTTTAAAAGACTAGGTTCTGAGTTATGTCTCATTTTACTGTGCATATAAAAACATAGCTTTTAAAAACATCTTTCTAATGAGATTTTGGAAGCCAAACTATTTCTTATCGGTATTTCCATGGTGGTAGAGATAAATAGATTGCAAAGCCCAGAGAAAAAATTTCTAAAATTTCCAAGTAAGCTGGAACTTGTATGTACTAAGTACTATTCATGGCCAAAGATCAAAACATTAAAAATCTTTTATTTTTCTTTTTGTGATGGTTAGTATAAATAATTTTCAACTTGATGCCTTGGAGGTAGGCATCTTGACACACCTGTGAGGAATTGTTTAGATTAAGATTAGCTTCTGAGGGGGTCAATTTCTAGGGATTGTCTTCATTAGGTTAATTTAAGTAGGAAGACCTGTCTACAGTTGGTGGAACTATTCCCTATGACACTGGATTGTTAAAGGAGGAGAGAGTAAGTTGAGCACTATTATTCATACCTTGACTCATTTCTTTCTACATTTAAGTCTGGATGTAATGTGAGCAGTTTTCTCAGTTCCTGATACTGTGATTTCTCTACCAAGATGGATCATAATCAGGAATTGTAAACCAAATAAACTTTCTCCTGTAAATTGCTTTGTTAGAGTATTTTGCCTTAGCAACAAAAAGTGAAACCAAAACACCATTTATAATTATTAATTTTATACACTTTAATATTTAAGAATGTCAAGCATAAATATAGTTCCAATCTTCAGGAGTATTAGAAAAGGTATCCTAGAGAGATTGAATTTCGCTTCCGCAGTAGTTTCCTTTATTTCCTCTATTTCTCCTCTGCCCGCAGTTAACTGATGTCAACAAATTTGGATGTCTCTGGTTCATCCTCCCTTTGTTTATTTTTAGAAAAAATAAATAAAAGCAAGTCTATTTTCTTCTCTGCCCTTCTTATAAAATGAAATATCAGTACATCTTATGTGGATTTGGCATTTCACTTCCTGCTATGCCTTAGAAATTCCAATTAGTTTATAGAGATTTGGGTTTGTTCTTCTCCTAAATTTTGTGTGCATGCAGGTGTGTTTACATGTTTATGTACAGGCATACAGGTACATATGTACACATGGAGGTCAGAGGTAGCATCAAGTATTTTCCTTAATCTCTTCTCCACCCAATTTCTCAAAACAGGCTTTTTTTTGGGGGGTGGGGTGGGGTGGGGTAGGGTAAGCATTAACTCACTAATTTGGATAAACTGGCTGACCTTCCAAGCTCTAGGGATGTTTTTGTCTCTGCCTCCTCTGTCCTGGTATTATAGGCATCATCATGCATTTTATGAGGGTTCTTGGGATCCAAACTAAGATCTTCTTGTTTGTGCAGCAAGCATTATACTAATTGTATCATTTCTATGGACTTTCTTCCCATTTTTATTTCTTATATTTCAATAATGCACTACTGGGCACATGTGCCATGGTATAGTCAACTTTTTTCCTATGTGTGGGCATTTAGATTTTTTTCCATTATTTTGAAATTACAAATTGTAGTGCAATGAATAACCCTTTCTTTTTATTACATTTAAAAATTTTGTTGTTTATAAATGTAACTTTAATTTACCAGATATAATTGTTGTCTTGGAGGCTTACTGCTGAATAAAATCACCATTTCTAGCTCTTTGTCAACTCTGGCTGGCTGGTTCAACTCAGCTGTTCAGGTACAAACTCTTCTCCAAGCTGACTAATTCTAACTGGCTTCCCTTGGCTTCTGACTGTATTGCTCTGCTTGGCCTCAAACTAACTCTAAAAATCTGTACTGATCTGGCTCCTTCTCACTCTCTGTCTCATTCTGTTTTCGCCTGCAACCTGTCTCTGTAAAACTGTCCCAGTAAAACTCCCTCAGCCCCCATCTCTTAAGTTACCCCTCTTTCATATCTGTTCTCGTGAGAGTTGGGTGTATCCTATCTCTGACTCATTCTGAAAAATATTTCTCTGATTCGTCCCTTTGTCTATCCTTTTGAACATAGTTGCTCCTTTCTACAAACTGACTTTAACTTTATTGTTTGAGATTAAAGGTGTGTACTAAGGGCATATCTGTATTCCAGTTAGAAGGATTAAAGGTGTGTCATTTCAGCTGGATCGCACAAACCTAGAAAGTCTTTCAATATGATCCCTTGTCTGAGCATCCATGTTGCTGGCTTAAAATTTCTCTATGCTTCTTATTTTCTGTGCATTATGTCCCTGCATGTGAGGTGGTTCATGAACAGAAGTCAGAGAACAGCAGTAACTGGTTTTCTCCTTCTACCCTGTGGTTCCCAAGGATTGTACTCAGGTCATCAAGCTTCATAGAAAGTACTTCTATACCATGTCTTGGTCCTATGAATAATTTGATGTCAATATATTTTCTTGTTTTTGTATGTGTAGTGCTGGGGATTGAATCTAGGCCCTACCTCTGTGGCAGCAGGCATGCGTGTCATTACATTTATGTACGGGTAGGCAAAACATTTATACACAGAAAATAAAATTACCTAAAAATAATTTTAAAAAGCATTAAATAACTTTTGAATAAAAGTTCTATTTTTTTTTAGATTTTAAATCATGTTATCGGTTTAAATGTAACTTCAAATATCACCCTCCCTCTTAAGCTGAGTGATAGAGCAAGTGCCACAGACATCCCCGCTTCTCACCCAAGGTTTACTTTGCCAAATGTGCTCATTATGGAAGAATTGTCACACTATTGTGTTTAGTGACTTTTGTATTGCTGCTTTTTTAAAAAAATTAGTTCTTAAAGAATGATTATAGGTGTAAGGCTGGATGTGGTGGTGGAAGCCTGAAATTCCAGCTACTCAAGAGTGTGAGGCAGATGGACAAGAAGAAGGCCAGCCTGGGTAACCAAATGAGACCCAGTACTAATGGATATGTTAATGAGGAGAGGGGACATTTTACAAAGTCCCACTTCCAGACCAAATAACAAAAACAAAAGCAAAGCAAAACAAACAAAACCACAATAAAACAAAAAACTGTAGGCAACTGCATGTGGTGTGAGTTCAAGGCCAACCTGTTCTATATAGTGAGTTCTAGGAAGGCCAGGGATCTGTAGAGTGACCGTTGTCTCAAAACAAAACCAAAACCAAAACAAAACACCTCTCCCAAAACAAAGCAAAAGAACAACAACAAACAACAGCAATCAAAATCCCAAACAAATCAAAACAAACAAAAACCCCTACAGGCAACTGATTGCTGCCTAGAGGAGAGTTAATCCCATCCCAGAGATGAACATCCTTTGGTTGTCCAATGCAAGTGATCATCCTTGAAACTATATTCACACAAACAATAAAAATGGACTTAATGGGCTGGTGAGATGGCTCAGCAAGCAAGAGCACCCGACTGCTCTTCCAAAGGTCCTGAGTTCAAATCCCAGCAACCACATGGTGGCTCACAACCATCTGTAATGAGATCTGACTCCCTCTTCTGGAGTGTCTGAAGACAGCTACAGTGTATTTATATATAATAAATAATAAATAAATAAATCTTTAAAAAAATGGACTTAATAGGTTGTTTGTGCATATATATATATATATATATATATATATATGTATATACATAAACACATACATACATGTATGTAATAATAATAAAGAAAAAGAAGCAATCAACTTGAGCCTGAAGGAGCATAGCAGAGGTTCAAGGGAGAGTAGCTGAGAGATCTGGAGGGAGAAAACAATGTAGTTCTACTTCAAATGGAAACATATATTTTAAATAAAACTGATAATAAGGTCTGGGAGGGGCAGAGTACTTGTCTAGAAGGTTCAGTTTTCTAGGGTCAATTCCCAATAAGAAGGACTTACTGACTATATTAAGAAATAACCAATGTTTATGACGCAAACTCAATTGCAATTGCCTTTAGTTAGAGAAAAAGCTATACTTTTTTTTTTTTTCTTTTGAGACAAGTTCTTATTTGTCCCAGGCTGGCCTTGAAATCACTACAACTGAGGAGAATGACCATGAACTTCTGATCTCTGGACTCCACCTCCTCAGAGCTAGGATCACAAGCATGTGATCCACATATAGTTTATGAAGTTTTAGGGAACAAACCCAGGAAAAAAGCTAGTTATTTTTATGGGACTACTTTTTTTTTAAAAATTGGAGACAATAATTTATTGAAGTTGATGTTTTTCCACAAATTCCATTAAAAAGGAACTTACAAAAATCTTTTTTTTTTAACAAACTACTTTATTTCTCAGAGTCTAAAACCTTCTGTGAGCAGCTTCCTCGTTGTGGATGGAGATCCAGCTCCTTAGGCCTCAAACTCGAACTCAAAGTACTGTGGGTCGAAGTAGTGGATGCGGACGTAACCATCTTCACCACCACTGCTATAGCTCTTGCCATCAGGATGGAAGGCAACACTGTTTATCGGTCCAAAGTGGCCCTTGACTCTTCCAAACTCTTCCTCAAAAGTCAAATGGAAGAACCTGGCCTCAAACTTGCCAATCCTTATAAGCAAATGCAAGCACTAACATCAGTATCTTTATTGATAAAAAAATATCCCCAATGACCTAATTCAAAAAAAAAAATTAAATGGAATGTGAAAGCATTTCAAATTCTTTTTACACTAAAAGACACTGGCAAGCAGACACCGTAAGAACATACAAAAGTACAAATCAATAGGGTAAAAGCACAGACAGAAGCATCAGAATCTAAGAGGTACTCAACTAAGATGCCCTCATGAAACACAATACCTGGCAGACGGCACTAATCTCAAAGACTACTTTTAAAAAATAATTTATTTATTTTTATTTCATGTGCATTGGTGCATTGGTGTTTTGCCTCAATCAGTGTGAGAGTGTCAGATCCCCTGGTACTGAGTCACAGACAGCTTTAAACTGCCCTGTAGGTGCTGAGAATTGAACCTGGGTCCTCCTGAAGAGCAGTCTGTACTTTTAACCACGGAACCATCTCTCTAGCTCCTCAAAGAGACTACTTTTACGGGGCTATTTTCATGCTTTCATTCCAGTCTCATCTCAAGATTGGAGTGGAAATTTCTCCTCAGCTCTCTATGAAGTGCATAACTTTCTAGCAAGGTCATCTTTTTATTATTATTATTATTATTAGATATTTTCTTTATTTACATTTCAAATGCTATCCCAAAAGTTCCCTATACCCTCCCCCTGCCCTGTTCCCCCACCCGCCCACTCCCACTTCCTGGCCCTGGCATTCCCCTGTACTGGGGCATATAAAGTTTGTAAGACCAAGGGGCCTCTCTTCCCAGTGATGGCCGACTAGGCCATCTTCTAGCAAGGTCATCTTTAAATGCCTATATAAATGGAAGAGCTTCTGCATGGGAATAAACTGATAGGGCTTCCTTTAGACTTTTAGTAGATTTTTAGGCAAAAATGTTGATAATATTAAAGTGTGCATCAAAATATCCCAAATAGTAAAACTGCACTACCATTTAAATACAGCTCTGTTAACCCACCGAAAGATGCCAACATAGGGTATAGCAATGAAAAGTAAACTGTAAATCCGGAAAATTAAATGCATTGCATAGTTTTTAAAATAAGGAGAGCATTATATAAAACAAGTGGAAATGGTGTTTTTCACTAATGTAGAAAATATGTCAGAATTTATTTCTTCAGTGCTGACCTAGGAGGACAATGTGCAGGCTCTCCTTCCTATGAGGGGACGCTCTCCATGGCATAGGCAGAGTGTACCCAGTCTGTATCATAGTTCACATATTTGGTCCAGGAAGTTTTGTTGTACTGTGTCCTTCATTTTCAGTGAACTTTCCAAGAAGTCCGACATCAGCAGAAAGGTGAGGGCACATCCTAGGCATATTTGAGGTTTTATTTCTTGGAAACGTAGATAATTAATTAATTAATTAATTAATGTATGTGAGGGCTGCACAAGTGGAATTGAGAGGACACCCATGGGGGCCATAGCAAGTTCCAGCTAGAGCTACCCAGAGAGACTCTTCTTTCCATCCACCACTTGTGTTCAGGGTATTTGAACCCAGGTTGTCATGCTCGGCAGCGGACGCTTAGTTGCTCAGCTGTCTTTCTAGCTGAGTCTGCTATTGTGATAAAACAGAGTTCTCTGGCAGGGCTGTAGCTAAGCGTTAGAGCTCTCAGTGTGTTCCAGTGTGTGCCAGTGTGTGCCAGTGATTGGGGCACTGGGTTTGATCTTCAACATCACCAGAAGAAATTTAAAAAAAAATCAAAAGAATGAAGTTCTTGAACTTGAAATCTGAGGGCCAGATTCATAGTAGCGACATTCAGATATACCCACCTTCCCTGTATTGAAAGAAAGTGAAGCTGGCTTAGATATTTCTGTCACCAAAAAAAATAATACATTGAAATTACTGTCTGGAAATCCTTTAGATTCTTTTCTTTAAATTTCTGTTTTGAGATCTCTCTTAACAAAAAGGTTGCTTGTTTATTTATTCATTAATTCATTTATGTTTATTTTTTTGCTCTTACTAAGAAATTTAAACCACAAACAAGTATGATTGTTTGATAAAATGAACTCTAATAATTATTATTCACAACAGTTGCCAGTATTTTGCCAATTACTCTTCAACTCTTCCCTCATCTCTCACAACTTTATAGTTAGTTGCGTGCAGAATTTGAAATCAAATCTCAGACATCCCATAATTATAACATAGAAATTTCATACATACACTTTTGTTGTTGTTGTTATTGTTGCTGTTTTGAAACAGTCTCACTGGGTAGCTCTGACTGCATCTTGCTATGTAGACCAGAGTTGGGTCTGCCTCTGCCTCCCTACTCCTGGGATTATATCCTATGCTGCTGCTATGCCTTGCATATATACACATATTCAAGTTTTTTTTCATTCTGTTTTAGTTAGTTTTAAGGATTTTGGTTTTTTAATTTATGTAAGACAATTACACATTCCAAACGAGAAGCTAACCTAGCAAAGTATTTGCAGAGCTATTTCTGTATCTTTCAAGCTTAAGGTGTGCTCCCATCCTGTGCTAGTTAGCTTTAACGGTAAACTTGATACAATCTAGAATTACTTGGAAAGAGAATCTCAGTGAGGAGTGGTCTAGATCAGGTTGTCTACAGGGGTGGTGGTAGTGGTGGTGGGTGGGTGGGTTTTCTTGATTACATTAATTGAGACAAGCCACGTGTCTCCTGGATTCAGCCTTAGATTATTTAAGAGTGGAGCAAGTTAGGGCAAGCATTCATCCCTTTATTTTTCTCTCCACTCTTGGCTGTGACCAGCTATCTCATGATCCTGCCACAGTATTTTCTCTGCAGTGATTGTGTGTGTGTGTGTGTGTGTGTGTGTGTGTGTGTGTGTGTGTGTGTGTGTGTGATGTGTACAGGTGCCTGTAGAAGACAGAATGGAGGAATCAGATATCCTGGGGCTGGAATTACAGATGATTGTAAGCCACATGATGTGGGTGTTAGGAACTGAATTTAGGTCCTTTGGGAGAATAACAAGCATTCTTGATCACTGTGCTCTTTCTCTACCTCCCTAAGTTGCTTTTGTTGGAGTGCCTTCTCAGAAGTACTGGGAAGGAAGCTAAAACAGTCCTATGAAGGCAGCCAACTCATCAATTATACTAGGTGGTGGTTTGTCCTATCTTTTATTCTTTGATGAAAATGTGAAAAAATTATACATGTAAATATTTGTATGTTTGTATTATAAAAATAACAATATTCTGTGCCTGAACTTTTTGTTTTGTATTTACCCCTGCATCCTTGAGAGTCTGCCCAGAACAGTTTCTGGAGATGTACCTCAGTCATTTTATTACTGCAGGTACTTCCTTGTCCAGGAGCACAGAAGTCTGCTGAGAGGAAGGGGAATCCACAGCAGAAAGAAAACTGCAGATGCAGGCTTGGAGAGTATGTTCAGAGGGAAGCTCTCAGCAGCTGGCACAGACTACTACTGTTCTAGGCTGAAACTGAAGGTAGAATTTTTGGTGTTAGGAAAGAGCCTTGCAAGATCTCTAGCCATCTTAGCCAGCCATGGCAGAAGTCTGAGTCCTACCCACTGGTCTGTCCAAGGACTGCTCACATGTATCTGTCTTAGATCAGTTCCAGCCTGGAGGCTGGTGGACAGAGGGAAGACAATCATGCCTGAACCTGGCTGCCAGTGGAAGAGCTGACTCAAGACTGGTCCCCAGACCCAGCTTTCTTCAGGCATCCCAATCTGGGCTCTCAATCTATCTACCAATGTGGGTTTGGAGTAGAGTTCTGTTTCCTTGGAGTAGGATGAGCCACTGTAACTGAGGTAGCACTCTCAAGAGAAATGAAACTATTCGGATCTGACAGTTTGTCTGTGCTAGTTGAGGAACCAGAAGGAGTTCACACTGCAAGTAAAGGTTGTACCCTGGGGCACTGCTGTAAGGTTGTACGCTGGAGCACTGTTGGAGGTGCTTGGACTGTCTATTCTGTTCAGGTTGTGGACTGATCAGAGGCTAACCGCATTAGGAAGGCCTGTCTGCTTTGTTCTCAGCCCATAGTTTACATGTTAATCTCACCTGAACCTCCCTCACAGACACACCCAGGAAAGCATTTGACTAATATCTGGACACTTCAGCCCAGAAAAGGACACATAAAGGTAATCACCACAGTGATCTTGGCAGTCAAGGAGAAGAACAGAAAAAGGAAGAGTTTACGATCCATGTGAAGATGCTCATCACTTAGTCAAGACCCTAAAACCTTGGCACTGAAGGGATACATATACTGAAGGGATTTATATACAAATGAAAAACAGAAACTCGAGGTGCTTAAATAAATTCTTCAAGAATAAATACATGCAATAATCATTGAGCCATTTCCATATGTATTGTGTTACACACTGGCAAGTCAGTGGAGCCAAGAGGAAGGACTGCTTGTGACTGGAGGATATGTTGACATTGAATGGATGAATTCAGAGCAGGGCAGGGCAGGGCAGGGCAGGGCAGGGCAGGGCAGGGCAGGGCAGGGCAGGGCAGGGCAATCCAGTCAATCTCACCCTGTTTGAGGTATGGGTAAACTCTGAAATGAGAAGGAATTGACGAACTTTAAAAAGCAGAGAAAATGTAGAAGATATTGAAAAGGGGCAAAGAAAAGAACCGATGAGGTGGTTTCCAGTCACTGTCCCTTAAGATGGCAGACACCCCACCAGCTACTGCTCTTTTGAAGTGTTTAACAGTCTCTAAGCAATCAGTCTTCCTACCTCAAGACAGCAGGTGTCATTATTGCTACTTAACAGCTACAGGAATTAAGGCATTCAGCACTCCAATGCCTTGCCCAAGGCCACTTAAAAGTTTGATTAGAGAACTAGAATTAAAAGTCACAAGGGAAGGCTTGGCTTCTCTGAGATAATCGTGGGAAAGGAAATTATTTATTCTGAAAATTGAAATAGTCATCTTGGAAGCTTTGGTGAAGCAAGAGTGCAAAAATAGACCTTCCATCTATCCCCTAGTGCAACAATAATTTAGCAGTAATTATGATAATGATTGCTAAATGATTTGTGCACTGATCAGACTAAGAGTTCCCAGGGTTGAGTTCTTATGTTGTTCTCCTCAGAAACCCCTCTGTGATGTTCTTAAGGCCATGGCATAATGATATTTGTGTAATTCTCCAGCCACAAGTTCGGCCTCTGTTGGGTTGGCCATCCTTGGGCAATGCTAGCATGAATACAACAGAAGCCTCAAATAACTGCCGAGTTAGGAAGTTTCCACATTTGGGTCACTTGATTTATCATGGGATGGAAGTTTCCATTAAACAGCTGTCTGTTCCCCGTTTATATCCATGATTTACACTTACCTGTGGTTTCTCTGAATGTATTGAAAACATTTAACTTTTATCATTCTTTAATTTTTAATAATCTTATGGCTGTCAATTAAGCTTTAATAGACTCACTTGGAAACAGAAAACCAGTCCTTGCTGGCAAACCATATCTGTTTTCATTACATCAGATAGTCAGAGAAATAAAGAAACAAGGGGAAAGGTTGAGATCTTCTGCAAGACGCATGGCATATCATGGGTCTTGTCTTTGCTAGTCCTGGGAAAAGAGATAATTCTTCAACAACCACAAGATGTTTGGATGACATACAGATGTGCCCCTTTGCAGCCAATGCTGTATGGCTCTAATTACTCTGGGACCCTTTACAATGTTCACCAATTCATTTTCAAATTAAATGGGAGCCTTTGCCATCTTACTGGTCTAAGTGGACAGTAGGTGGGCCTTCAAGGAGGAGAGAGCTTGAGTCATGTCCTGGAATGAGTCTCCCACCCACTTGATGGTTCACTTTCTACTTAGCCTCTGACTCTAGGTTCTTTATAATTAAATAGGGATAACATTTTCTTCATTGTGGTGTCCCTGTGATTAGATGCGATGTGAAAGGCCCTGGCACTGCTCTGGCATGCCTTGCCAACTCTGCTAAACTTTCTTTGGAAGTTTGCCACTCAACATCTCATGCTTGAAAGGAGCTAAACCTTATAAAAATGCAGTGCTCTGCTCACACGTCGCAATTGCATTCAAATGCCACACTTTATTTATGTTGGGATTTAGAAACATGTAGTAAAATTATTAAAACAAGGCATCTATATTGTCACTTCAGGATCCAATACCCGTATTTTGACACTATTTCATCTTTTTTTAATTAAAGACAATTCAGAGTGCCGTAAATGTGCCACAATTAAAGAGAATTGAAATTGAAGTGAACTTATTTAATATTCTCTTTTAGGCTAAGAGTCAAATACAAATGAATGCTTATTTATTTTCATCTCAGCCCCTTTCAAAACATGATCCATAGCCCTTTGTTAATTTCCATTACCTGCTGTTGCTAGCTGTGTCCATAAACTTCTTCTCTTTTATGCTTTCCTTTCCCAAACAGAACAGATCTAGAATGTTAAGCTTGTTCTGTTGATACCAGACTGAAATGATTTCCAGTGTGATGAGAGAGGCTCAGATGTCTAAGGACTTGCTGAGAACAGAACTGCAGTGAACTGTAATGACAGAATTAAGCCCTGCGTACTTCTGAACTCTGTGTTACTCAGTATGTACTCATACATTATTTAATTGCTACTTACAATGATTCTGGAGGTTCTCCCACCATTCAAAAGGACACTTACGGATGCAAGCTGCCAAGCTCATGCTTCGGAGGTATTGGTAATTTTGACTCTCAGAATAGGTAAGAGAATATAAAAAAGAAAATTATAGTCTTTCTCACCCATAAACAAAGATGCAAAGATTTTAGATAACGCTTTTATTTTATTGTTTACAGCCTACTGGGCTATAATTTATAGTGAGAATGTAGTATTACATTCATAACTAGAATGCTTTTTATATGCAGATGTGTGCCTATAATCCCAGATCAGAACATAGAACAGTTACAACACAAATCGTTCCTTTGAACCATCTCCCAGTAAAATCAAATGAAACTGTATTGGTCAGCTTTAATGTTGCTATGACATAATACCTGAGAAAAATCAACATTATTTTTTTTATAGGAGGTAGAACTATTTTTATTTTTGCCTTTTTTATTAGATATTTTCTTAATTTACATTTCAAATGCTATCCCAAAAGTTCCCTATACCCTCCCCCCACGCTGCTCCCCTACCTACCCATTCTCACTTCTTGGCCCTGGCATTCCCCTGTATTGGGGCATATAAAGTTTGCTAGACCAAGGGGCCTCTCTTCCCAGTGATGGCCGACTAGGCCATCTTCTGCTACATATGCAGCTAAAGACACAAGCTCTGGGGGTTCTAGTTAGTTCATATTGTTGTTCCTCTTATAGGGTTGCAGACTCCTTCAGCTCCTGGGTACTTTCCCTAGCTTCTCCATTGGGGGCCCTGTGTTCCATCCTATAGATGTCTGTGAGCATCCACTTCTGTATTTTCCAGGCACTGGCATAGCCTCATACGAGACAGTTATATCAGGGTCCCTTCAGCAAACTCTTGCTGTCCTATGCAATAGTGTCTGGGTTTGGTGACTGATTAGGAGATGGATCCCCTGCGGTGGGGTAGTCTCTGGATATCCATCCTTTCATCTTAGCTACAAACTTTGTCTCTGTAACTTCTTCCATGGGTATTATGTTTCCTATAGTAAGGAGGAATGAAGTATCCACACGCTGGTCTTCCTTCTTCTTGATTTTCTTGTGTTTTGCAAATTGTATCTTGGGCATTCTAAGTTTCTGGGCTAATATCCACTTATCAGTGAGTGCATATGTAGTGACTTCTTTTGTGATTGGGTTACCGCACTAAGGATGATATGCTTCAGATACATCCATTTGCCCAAGAATTTCATAAATTCATTGTTTTTAATAGCTGAGTACTACTCCATTGTGTAAATGTACCACATTTTTTGTATCCATTCCTCTGTTGAGGGACATCTGGGTTCTTTCCAGCTTCTGGCTATTATAAATAAGGCTGCTATGAACATAGTGGAGCATGTGTTCTTTTTTTTTTTTTTTTAAAGATTTATTTTATTTATTATATGTAAGTACACTGTAGCTGTCTTCAGACACTCCAGAAGAGGGAGCCAGATCTCATTGCAGATGGTTGTGAGCCACCATGTGGTTGCTGGGATTTGAACTTATCACCTTCTGAAGAGCAGTCGGGTGCTCTTACCCACTGAGCCATCTCACCAGCCCCCACATGTGTTCTTATTACCAGTTGAAACATCTTCTGGGTATATGCCCAGGAGAGGTATTTCTGGATCTTCTGGTAGTACTATGTCCAATTTTCTGAGGAACCGCCAGACTGATTTCCAGAGTGGTTGTACAAGCTTGCAATCCCACCAGCAATGGAGGAGTGCTCCTCTTTCTCCACATCCTCGCCAGCATCTGCTGTCACCTCAATTTCTGATCTTAGCCATTCTGACTGGTGTGAGGTGGAATCTCAGTGTTGTTTTGATTTGCATTTCCCTGATGATTAAGGATGTTGAACATTTTTTTCAGGTGTTTCTCAGCCCTTCGGTATTTCTCAGTTGAGAATTCTTTGTTTCTGGATAACACTTGAAATGTAAATGAAGAAATTATCTAATATAAGTTGGAAGAAAAAAAAAGATTGTTAATCTGATCCTGGTTTAACATTGGTACCTGGTATCTGTCTAGGAAGTTGTCCATTTCATCCAGGTTTTCTAGTTTTGTAGAGTATAGCCTTTTGTCGCAGGAACTGATGATGTTTTGGATTTCCTCAGGTTCTGTTGTTATGTCTCCTTTTTCATTTCTGATTTTGTTAAATAGAATACTGTCCCTGTGCCCTCTAGTTAGTCTGGCTAAGGGTTTATCTATCTTGTTGATTTTCTAGAAGGACCAGCTCCTGGTTTGATTGATTCTTTGAATAGCTCTTTTTGTTTCCACTTGGTTGATTTCAGCCCTGAGTTTAATTATTTCCTGTAGTCTACTCCTCTTGGGTGAATTTGCTTCCTTTAGTTCTAGAGCTTTTAGGTGTGGTGTTAGGCTGCTGTTGTACGCGCTCTCTAGTTTCTTTTTGGAGGCACTCAGGGGTATGTGTTTTCCTCTTAGGACTTCCTCCATTGTGTCTCATAAGTTTGGGTATGTTGTGGTTCATTTTCATTAAACTCTAGAAAGTCTTTAATTT
>LR751842.1:87581-130680 GCA_902729485.2 Mus minutoides
TTTAGTAAATTGTATCTTGGGTATTCTAGGTTTCTGGGCTAATATCCACTTATCAGTGAGTACATGTTATGTGAGTTCTTTTGTGATTGGTCAACAATGTTTCTTTTACAAATGTGGGTGCCCTTATGTTTGGGGGCATAGATGTTTAGAATTGAGATATCATCTTAGTAGATTTTTCTTTTGATAAGTATGAAGTGTCCTTACCTATCTCTTTTAATTAATTTTGGTTGAAAGTCTAATTTGGTAGGTATTAGAATGGCTAATCCAACTTGCTTCTTGGGTCTGTTTTCTTGGAGAACTTCTTTCCAGCCCTTAGATAATGTCTACCTTACTTGCTAAGGTCTTGTATGTAGTAGAATGATGGATCCTGTTTTTGCATCCATTCTGTTATCCTGTGTCTTTTTATTGGATAATTGAGTCCAGTGGTGCAAAGAGATATTGTTGTGGATGGGCCTGGTGCTGTTTGTATTTTGATGCTAATTCTCCTTTCCTGGGAAGAGTTGTGGACAAGGAGTGAGTCAGTACCCAGGTGACTTCTTGTGAACCAATCCCCTAATGAATAAAGGAGCCAATCACTGGGCACTGGGCGAGTAGGTGGGACTTCTGGGTTGGGCGGAGGAAGAGGAGAGAGTTAGAGGCTTTTGGAACCAGGATAGGGAAAGGGCAAGATGTAGCTGCTGAAGTTTCCCAGTATCATGGTGTGTCCATTAGGATTCACCATCAGAGGAAACAGATTTAAGAAGGCTTACAAGATTGGGTTTTAGTTGTTACACTCAGAGATTGAGTTATCATTGTTTCTGAGCTACGTTTGTGTGGTGGTTTTCTTCTCGCAACGATTACACTGGGTTCCAGAGCAAAAGGTATGATGGCAAAGCATGGGTTTGCCTCATGTGCACCACAAAGGCCGTGGGGGCTTTAAAGCATGGGGCTGACATGGTAGCGACCCATCAGTGGGAACTTAGTGACATGGGTGGAAAGATTGTGGAGATCTGAGTCAGAGTCTTCACGAGAAAAAAACAGGTTGGCCATTGCCCACCAGTGTTCAGCTGGCCAGGCCACAGCAGGGCCGAGAGTTGCAGGCAAAAGCTCTGGCATGTGCCAGTTCCTTTTGTAATATTTCCAGCGACAAGATATTAGTGACCAATGATTGTTAACTTATGTTATTTTGAGGTTGGTGGAGTGAATGCGAGTGGATCGTACCACCAGACAGAAGATCTGGCAAGGTAGAAGCAAGTTAAAAAACAAAACAAAACAAAACAAAAAAAACCCCCAGTAATTCTCATAATTGAGAATGGTAGGTGTTAAAACCAGCTCCTAGCCAGAGTCTACTTGTCCTGGAACATGTAACCATGACACCCCACTAGGAGGAGCGTAAAGTCCTCCCCCTTGTATATCCTATCCCCCCTCCCCCTGAGGGTGCTCCCCCACCTAGCCATTCTCATCCTCCTGCCCTGGCATTCCCTACATTGAGTCACTGAACACCCTCAGGCCCCAGGGCTGCTCCTCCCATTGATGTTCAACAAGGCCATCCTCTGCCACATATTCAGCCGGAGCCATGGGTCCCTTCATGTGTACTCTTTGGTTGGTGGTCCTGTCCCCAGGAGCTCTTGGGGGTCTGGCCTGTTGACACTGTTGCTGCCTCCATGGGGCAGCAAACCACTCGGATCCTTCAGTCCTTTCTCCAACTCCTCCATCAGGGACCCTTGAGCACAGTCCAATGATTGACTGTGAGCATCTACCTCTGTATATGTCAGGCTCTGGCAGAACCTCTCATATCAGACTCCTCTCAGCAAGTACTTCCTGGCATCCACAATAGTGTATATGTTTGGTGGTTGTATATGGGATGGATTCCCAGGTGAGGCAGTCTCTGGATGGCCTTTCCTTCAGTCTCTGCTCCACACTTTGTCTCCTGATTTCCTTCTATGAGTATTTTGTTCCCCCTTCAAAGAAGCACTGAAGTATCAACATTTTGTTTTTCCTTCTTCTTGGGCTTCATATGGTTTGTGAATTCAATCTTGGGTATTCAGAACTTTTGGTCTAATATCTACATATCAGTGAGTGCGTATCTTGTTTGTTCCTTCATGACTGAGTTACCTAACTCAGGATGATATTCAAAAGTTCCATCCATTTGCATGCGAATTTCATGAAGTCATTTTTTTTCTAATTTATTTTATTATATGTAAGTACACTGCAGCTGTCCTCAGACACTCCAGAAGAGGGAGCCAGATCTCGTTACGGATGGTTGTGAGCCACCATGTGGTTGCTGGGATTTGAACTTATCACCTTCGGAAGAGCAGTCGGGTGCTCTTACCCACTGAGCCATCTCACCAGCCCCCAAAGTCATTGTTTTTAATAGCTGAGTAGTACTCCATTGTATAAATGTACCACAGTTTCTGTATCCATTCCTCTGTTGAGGGACATCTGGGTTGCTTCCAGCTTCTGACTATTAAAAATATGGCTGCTATGAACATAGTGGATCATGTGTCCTTATTACAAGTTGGAGCATCTTCTGGGTATATGTCCAGGAGTTGTATAGCTGGGTCCTCAGGTAATACTATTTCCAATTTTCTGAGGAACCGTCAGACTGATTTCCAGAGTGGTTATACCAGCTTGCAATCCCACCAGCAATGTAGAAGTTTTCCTCCTTCTCCACATCCTTGCTAGCACCTGCTGTCACCTGAATTTTTCATCTTAGCCATTCTGACTGGTGTGAGGTGGAATCTCAGGGTCGTTTTGATTTGCATTTCCCTGATGACTACGGATGTTGAACATTTCTTTAGGTGTTTCTGAGCCCTTTGAGTTTCTTCAGTTGACAATTCTCTGTTTAGTTTTGTTCCCCATTTTTTAATAGGGCTATTTGGTTCTCTGGAGTCTACTTTCTTGAGTACTTTGTGTATATTAGTTATTAGCCCTAGAAAGTTTTTCTTATTAGGAGCACTGAGCTTTTTGATTAACATTTCTGCAAGGGCACAAGAGTTGAAAATCCCTATTCTGGCTTACTGGTATCACTTTCCTTTATATAATTTATTTCTATTTCTTTTTAGAATTCTATTTAAAAGGGTACTTATTTTTATTTCATATATTGGTGTTTACCTGCATGTATGTTTGTGATGGTGTTAGATCTTGGAGTTATAGACAGTTATCAACTGCCATGTTGGTGCTGGGACTTGAACCTGGGTCCTCTGAAAGAACAGCCAGTGTTCTTAACCACTGAGCCATATCGCCAGCCCCCATCTTTATCATGTGTGAGACGGATGTTAAAGTTTATTTCCCTCAAATGGCTCTCCCACTAACCCGGTAGCATTCACTGATAGGACTACTGCTTTGCTATTGAAACTCAGTAACTCCTCCCTCCTTTCCTGCAAACCAAGTGAACATTGTGTGGGGTTACTTCTGATCTCTTCCTCCTACTCATTTGACCAAGATGAAAACATCTTTGCATTAATACCCACTTTCTAATTTATGTGGCTTTATATTCAATCTAATTTTTCTTTTTGTTTTGGGATTGAATCTAATTATTTGTGCATGTTAGGCACACACTCTATGATTGAGCTCTATACCAGGTAAACCCAGTACATTTGGATTTTGTATCTTACCCTCCAGCTTCTTCAAGAAGTCATCCAATGTGCATGAGAATGCCTTCCTTATTTTAGTTATTTTGTATTTCCACATACATTTTAGAATTAGCATCAATTTCTAAAAAATATGCTACTCCTGGGATTTTCCCTAGAATTGCATTCATTGTACATACAGATAATTTTGGGAGAATTGACATAACAATATATTTTCTTTTGTCCTTTGAACATAGGATATCTCTTCTTAAAAAATATTAGTCAGCCAAATCCAATAGTGTATTACCAACAGTGCAGTAAAAATAAATGATATTTATTTCAGAAAGAAGTCTGTACTTCCAAAACCACCTCTATACCATTTACTTAAAAAAAACATCTTAAGGGAGAAAAAAAATATCATCTGTTTTTCATAAATAAGACAAAAAGCTTTTGATAAAAATCATAGCAACTAGGAAACTGTAGTCTTATAAAAATAGATGGCTAGCATAGGGCACCTGAAGTCCTCCTCTGACCTCTACATGTATCCTCCTGACATACATGCATGTACACATACAACATGCAAAAATAATGAAACAAACAAAATATGAACAATCAAACTAATGGACAGAAAAATGAAACTCAAGTAGCAAACCTAACAGAGATATAGTCAGAGGGTAGGGTGGCATATAGAGAAGAAGGAACATGGAAGTCTTGTGAGTGTTATAAGTAGTTATTCAATAGCTATTTATATAATGAGAGTAAGAGAGACAAAGAGAGACATTACGGTTTAAGTATGTGAAAGTGCTATGATTCTTTAACTGTGTTCTTTCATATCTACCACAAAGTAGTTCTTGCTGAACTAGAAGAGCAGTTAGTTATTCTTTGTTGTGATGTGGAATTGGGGTGTCTGATGTTCTGTAAGAAGAGGTCAAATATGGTCCATGTACTTCATAGACTACTGCGTGTAGTTTAAACATAATAGATGAGGTGTACCTATAGAATCATGGGTGCACCTTTAAAAGATGGTGCTTAAGGAAAACAATGTGGAACAGATGAGATAAAGTGATGTTGACAATAATACCAGTTATGACATGGAAAATTCTACATGAGGAATATGAATATATTTTATAAGAACACAGAAAACTAGATATGGTGGGGAATAATTATAGGCCCAGATACTCAGGAGATCAAGGCTGGAAGATTGCTACATCCCAGAAGTTTGAGGCCATCTTAAAACAAAACAAAATAAAACAAAACAAGAAAACAAACAAAAACACCCAAACCATAGCAAGACAAACTAATAAACGTAAAGGGAGAAAGCAAAACAGATAAGATGCTCTTTAGAGACATTAAAGTGGTTGCCTATGGGGCAAGAAAGTGGGATATGAGGATTAAAGGAAGAAATAAACAAGCAGAGACATTCTATTGGTCATGGTATGATGTACCATGAACAGAAGTATATGACTCATTTGAGCTGCTGGACAAGCATCCTTATGTGCCCCTGGTATGGGAGGCTCTGCAGATACAGATGTGACTTGGATTCTTTCCAACTAGGGGTGGAGGAGAGCAAAGCATTTTGGTCAGTACATTACTGAGAGTGCCCTGGATATGGCAAGAACCTCAAAGGGAACCTTATGTGTCTAAAGAACACCTCTTTTAGGAGGTGAGCCCTTAAAAGGCACTGAGGGAACCAGACCAGAACAATCATAATAAGAAAAAAGAAAAAAGAAAGAAAGAAAGAGTTTAAGCAAGGTTTATTATTCCCTGTTTGAGAAGTCATCAAAACAACAAACAAACAAACAAAAAACCTATAAATAAATACAATAAAAGCCTCAAAAGCACTATGGTAAATACACGTCCACTCTTCAGAACTGACAATTCTTGATCATTTTTTTAAATTATTATAAAAATACCTAAACACAAAGGCAGGATGCCCGATATCTACCCCTTGCTCAGGTTTTACTGTATGTATTTCCTTTGTCTCCTTGGCTTATTGCTTTTAAAAATAGGAAATAAAACAAAGTGTAGAACTTTTTAGAACAGGCTCACCTTTTTGTAGAACATGTTAACAAAAGAAGTTTCGCCACAGTGATCAAAGCCCATGTCATCACTGGGCTCCTCAGACTTGTTATCTGCTTCCACTTCCCACTTGGCTCAGGTAGCGGCATGCTGGGGGGTGAGGGGCACCTACTGCTGTCACTCCAGCTGCTGGAGTGGGTCCATGGAGCAGCCTGTGATGTGGGTAATGTTAGTAGGCATGAAGTAAGGGCCTCCCCTGAACCTCACCCGAGCTTCCTCTAAAGGACAGAGCATCTTGATTGCAGCTGAGGATAGTCTCTCTCTCTCTCTCTCTCTCTCTCTCTCTCTCTCTCTCTCTCTCCCCACACACACACACACACACACACACACACACACACACACACACACACACGTCTAAAAGAGCAATCTACAGCAGTGCTGTTCAATAGAAACATAATGCAAGTCACAGTAAAGTTTGACAATTTTAATAGCTTATTTAAAAAGAACTCATGCACCTGAATATAGTAAATATTATATACAACATCAGATAGAGTGAAACAGTATCGCCAAAATGTTAAGCTGTGTTTGATGGAAAAAAATCTATTTCAGAGTGTCTTGATTTTAAAATTTAATTAAAATTAAGACATTAATTTCTTAGCACACTGGCTACAGTTCAAATACATATTAGATGCACATTGAATAGCACAGCTGTATAATTATTACATTTCAAAGTTTATATGTAATAATGACACACTGAAATTATTTCCAGAAATTTGATTATTTTATTCAACTTCTTTTGGAATGAATCCCTGTAGATATTAACAGGACCTTTTCCCTGTTATCAATCATATATTATTCTACCATAAAATACAGTATATCTTATTTATCCAATCCACATTTGAATAAACATCTTGATTGTTGGCATTGTTTACCAATATGTATATAAGGCAGCATAAACTCTCTTATGCATCTTATATGTAGAATATGTCTAAGGAGGGGGTTCTGGCATTTGAATCCTCATAAAAAGGATTCTTATACCATGCATGTCTTTTGAGTCTGGCTTACCTCACTCAGGGTGATATTTTCTAGTTCCATCCATTTGCTTGCAAACTTCATGGTGTCTTTGTTTTGAATAACTGAATAGTATTTCATTGTGTAAATGAACCATATTTTCTTTATCCATTCTTTGGTTGAGGGACATCTGGGTTGTTTCCAGCTTATGGCTATTACAAATAAGGCTGCTATGAACACAGTTGAGCAAGTAAGTGTTCATGCAGTATGGTGGAGCATCTTTTTCGTATATGCCCAGGAGTGTAAGAGCTTGGTCTTGAGGTAGAACTATTCCCAAATTTCTGAGAAATTGACAGGTTGACTTCCAGAGTGGTTGTATAAGTTTGGACTCTTGCTAGCAATGGAGGAGTGTTCCCCTTGCTTCACATGCTTGCCAGCTGTGACCTGAGTTTTTAATTTTAGCTATTCTGACTGGTGTGAGGTGGAATCTCAGAGGCATTTTGATTTGCATTTTCCTGATGGCTTAGGATGTTGAACATTTAAGTGTTTCTCAGCCTTTGGAGATAGACATAAAATACTGGATACCCATGCTACAATCCACAGATTCAATGAAGCTAAATAACAAGGTAAGCCAAAGAGAGGATGATTGAATCTCATTTAGAAGGGAAAATCATCACCAGAGGTGGATGGATGGAGGGAACTGGGTGGTAGAGGGGATGGAGGGGAGAATGAATGTAGGTGAGGTGGGGGATCAGGTGTGAGGAGAGTATGAATGGAAATCAGCAGCTGGTGATTAGGTGGGGGGCATCTCTAGGATGTGCCATCTCTGGGATGGGGGGAGGTTCCAGGGAGTCTATGAGGATGATTCTAGCCAATACTAGCAGTGGAGGATAGGATCCTAAAGTGGCCACCTCCTGTACCCAGGCAGGACTCCCAGTGGGAGGATAAGAGCACCAATCTAGCCCCAAACCTTCAACCCAAAATTTCTCATGAATACAAGAAGTTCAGGGACAAAGATGGAGCAGAGACTAAGGGAATGGCCAGCCAATGACCAGCCCAATTTGAGATCCACCCCATGGGCAAGAACCAATTCTTGAGCTCTTAATGAACTCTGTTATGCTTGTAGAGAGGAGCCTAGAATGACTGTCCTCTGAGAGGTTCCACCCACCAGCTGACAGAAACAGATGCTGGGACCCATAGCCAAAAATTAGACAGAGCTTGGCGAGTCTTGTGGAAGATTTGGGAGAAGGATTGGGAGACCTGCAGGGGATAGGAACTCCACAGGAAGACTAACAAAGTCAACTAACCAGGACCCTTGGGGGTTCTCAGAGACAGAGCCACCAACCAACCAAAAAGCATATGTGGGATGGACCTAGCATACCCCCTGCACATATGTAGCAGATGTGCAGCTTGGTCTTCATGTGGGTCTCCCAACAACTGGAGTATGTATACGAAGTGCTCTCTCTAACTCTGTTGCCTGCCTGTGGATCCTGTTCTCCTAACTGGGCTTCCTTTTCTGGCCTCAGTGGGAGAGGATATGCCTGTAGTGACTTGGTGTGCCAGGATGGGTTGGTACTCAGGGAGGCCTCCCTCTTCTCAGAGGAGAAGGAGAGGGTGGATGAAGGAAGGGGCTGTGTGAGGGGGACTGGGAGGAGAGGGGGTAGGGACTGCAATGGGTAAAGTGAATAAGTAAATAAATTAATGGAAAAATAAAAGAATCCTTAGCTTTGGAGACAACTCAGCAGTCTCCTGAGACCTGGGTGGAGGAAAGGAAGGAGAACAAACTCTCTTTTGTAGAGTGGAGGCATTTACCTTTCTGTTCTTGAACATGGCTACTTTCTCAGAATGAGTGGCTGCAACAGCTTTTTTTGGATCTGTAGGTCTAGATAGCAGAAGTGGAATGACTTGTTTTCCAGAATCTGGTGAGCCAATTCTTTCTCTCTCTCTCTCTTTTTTTTTTTTTTTTTTTGGTTTTTATCAATATAGTGTTTCTCTGTATAGCCCTGGCTGTCCTGGAACTCACTTTATAGACCAGGCTGGCCTTGAACTCAGAAATCTGCCTGCCTCTGCCTCTCAAGTGCTGAGATCAAAGGTGTGCACCATCACCGCCCAGCGGTTGTGAGCCAATTCTTATGACAGATCTGTTCCACCTTCCCTCACCCACATATCCACTCCTCTATTTCCCTTCAGAAAAGGACAGGTCTCCCAGGACTATCAAGCAAACCATAGCATAAGAAGATGCAATAAGACTAAGCACATATCAAGGCTGGGTAAGGCAACCTCATAGGAGGAAAAGAGTCTGAGGGAGCAGGCAAAATTCAGAGACACCTGCTGTTAGGACCACACTACCCCAAGCTAACAACGACTAAATATATTCAGAAGACCTATCACAGACCCATGCAGGCTCCATGGTTACCACTTTAGTCTCTTTGAGCCCCGATGAGCCCATCTTAGTTGATTCTATGGACTGTTTTCTCCTGGTGTCTTCAACCTCTGAGGTTCCTACAACCCTTCCTCTCCCTCCTTTGAAGGGTTTCCTGAGCTCCACGGGAGGGACCCAATGGAGATCTCTCTCTCTCTCTCTCTCTCTCTCTCTCTCTCTCTCAATTGGATATTTTCTTTATTTACATTTCAAATGTTATTCCCTTTCCCTGCTTCCAGAAACCTCCTATCCTATCCTCCCTTGCCCTGATTCTATGAGGTTGTTCCTCCACTCATTCACCCACCCACCCACCCACCCTTCCACCCACACTGGTCTCTCCACCCTCGATTTCCCTACACTGGGGCATCTATAGAGCCTTCATAGGACCAAGGACCTTTCCTACCATTGATGCCTGACAAGGCCTTCCTTTGCTACATATGCAGCTGGAGCCATGTATATTCCTTGGATGATGGCTTAGTGCCTGGGAGTGCTGGGGGGGGGGGACTGGCTGGTTGGTAGTGTTGTTCTTCCTGTGGGGTTGCAATCCCCTTTATCTCCTTTGATCCTTTCTCTAACACTTCTATTGCGGACCCTGCGCTCAGTCCAATGGTTGGATGAGAGCATCCATCTCTGTATTTTTAGGGCTCTAGCAGGGCCTCTCAGGAGACAGCCACATGAGGCTCCTTTCAGAATTCACTTTTTTGCATCTACAATAGTGTCTGGGTTTAGTGACTGTATATGGGATGAATCCCCACATGGGACAGTCTCTGGATGGCCTTTCTTTCAGTTTCTGCTCTACACTTTATCTTCATATTTGCTCCTGTGAGTATTTTGTTCTCCTTCTAATAAGAACCAAAACACCCATACTTTGGTCTTCCTTCTTGAACTTCATGTGGTCTGTGAATTGTGTATTAGTTTTTTGGAGCTTTTCGGCTAATATCCACTTATCAGTGAGTGCACACCATGTGTGTTCTTTGGTAATTGGGTTCCCTCACTCAGGATGATATTTTCTAGTTCTATCCATTTGCCTAAGAATTTCATGAATTCATCCTTTTTAACAACTGAGTAGTACTCCATTGTGTAAATGTACCACATTTCTGTATCCATTCCTCTGTTGAAGGACATCCGGGTTCTTTCCAGCTTCTGGCTGTTATAAATAAGGCTGCTATAAACATAGTGGAGCATGTGTCCTTATTACATGTTGGAGCATCTTCTGAGTATATGCCCAGGAGTGGTATATCTGGGTCCTCAGGTAGTACTATGTCTAATTTTCTGAGGAAAATTGGGGTCTATCCCTAAAGTTGTTGCCTGTATGTGGGGTGTGTTTTTCTAGCTGGGCTGCCTTGTCTGGCATCAGTGAGAGAGGATGTGCCTAGCCTCACAAAGATTTGATGTGCCAGGGTGGTGTGGATACCCAGGGTGGTCCCTACCCTCTCAGTGACGAAGGGGAGGGAGGATTGTGGGAAGGGGAAACCACTGGGAGGGGGACAGAGAGTGGGGATATAAGGTGAATAAGTAAACAAACAGACAAAGAAAACAAAACAACAACAAAAATAACACATACAACACACACATATACACATTCATGAAAAGGAAAGGGAAAAAAAGAAAAGGAAAGGAAAGGAAAGAAAAGGAAAGAAAAGAAGAAAAGTAAAGTACAGAAAAGGAAAAGAAGAAAAGAGCAGACTTCTCAGGATATTAACCAAAAATAGCATATTCGTTTTTTGTTTTTTGTTTTTATTTTTGTTTTTTGTTTTTTTGGCAGTAATGATAAAGCCAGTTGGAAGATCCAGGCGCGATGGGTCTATAGGCTTAGAGTCAGCACTTGCTGTTGCTGACTGCTGCTGTCTTCTCCTTTCTTTCTCTTTTCTTTTCAGTTTTTTCTTTTACCTTCTCTTCTCCTTCCCCTCCTTTAATCTTTTTTTTTGTACCAGAACAGGTGGCTGTTATCACTGATGGAAACTATATCACACTTTCAGAAACAGTAGAAAGTACTCGATGGAACTGGTATTTGCTTCTCTCCACTTTGAATTTCTGCCTGAATTAACTCTTGCTTTAGTTCTTCTATTTCTTTCTTCAGTTTAGCATTTTCTTTTCTGTTTTAAAAAATTATTACTTTTATACTTTTTTACAGTACACTAATTGACACCCCCCTCCCCCAGTTTCTGATCCCATTTCTTCTCTCCCCTGTCTCTAAGATGATATCCGCCCCCAGGCCTCCCCACTCCCTAGGGACTCCAGTTTCTCCAGGCTTAGGTGCATCTTCTCCCACTGAGGCCAGACCAGACAGTCCTCTGCTGTATATGTGTCTGGGGTCTTGGACCATCTTGTATGCTGCCTGGTTGGTGGCTCAGTGTCTGAGAGATTTCAGGGGAGTTTGCAGGGCCCAAACCATAGGCAAGAGTGGAATTGCATAAGTGAAGTGCTCTGTAACTGAAAGACATTGGTGAAACCTTAATAACAATAAAGAAGAGTGTGGAAAAAAAACTAAACCCCAAAACCCACATGCTCTGTATGCTTTTGATACATGAGTAAATCTATGTCAAGCATGAGGTAAAGAACAACTTCCGCAGTACTTAATATCTCAGCTATGCCTCATTGGGTCTTGTAGCTTTTATGGGGAATCTTGGCATCTCTCCTAGAAATTGTTAAAGTCCTTAAGGGTATACCATCTTTGCATGCATTTATCAAATATTTATTTAGGAAATATTAATGTGTAAGGTATTGTGAGGAGGTGGGGGTGGGGTGAGAAGAAAGATATAATCTATGTGAATAAGACATGCTTTGCTCTAGAGGATAATAGATTAGTGGGGATGGGGAAGGCAAGCACATTGCTTTTACTAACGGAAGGGGCAGGGCCCATAGTTGCAGAGCATCTGTTCTCCTGCGTTGCTAAGTGGTGCTCCAAGTGCTTCATATTTTAGAACCTTGCATAGTTTGAATTTTCAGGTTAGAGATGCTCAGCCTGGAGCAAACCACTGGAGAGTGAGTAATGGGAGTGCCTGAGCCCTGGCCTTGGTACCATTTATTTCACTTGTACTAAATTGAGGAAGGAACAAGAAATTAAACCACTACTTGTTCTGAATCGGACTCTCAGTCTAAATTTCAGTCTGAGTGTCTTTGTTAGTGGATGCTATCATCAGAAGAGAACAGTTTCCTGCCTGGTCTACGTCCTTTCTTGACATTGCATTTAAGGAAGATTAGTAAAACTGTTATGGGAAAGAGAGTAGGGCAGTCTGAGTTTTGGGAGAGGTGACTGGGCCTTAGGTGGCTTTCCCTTCCATTACTCTCTCTAACTGATGTCATGTACCCCATGTTGTTCTTTCTCAAATTCGAGACCTCTGTTTTTTTGTTTGTTTGTTTGTTTTTTAGTTATTGATTTACACACACATACACACACCACACACTCACTCTCTCACAGACACGATTTGCTAGAGTAGCTTATGGGTGCTGAGTAGTCCAGCAATGACCTTCTCCTGATGGGAAAGCCCAGGTTCCAGTAGCTGCTCAGTCCATGAGTCTGGTGTCTCAGCAGTCACAATCTGGTGCTGCTGTCCCAGGGAAGACCCAGAGAGTTGCTAGTCTTCATTTTACATTGAAATCCTATTCTGAAGCCAATGAAGGAGTAGCTTAGGAACAGGATAGATGAACTTCCCAGCACTGAGTAAGACTGAAAAGGCAGAAAGCAAAAAGAGTCTTTATCCCAAGGCCTTTTATGTGTAGGATGTACCTTCTGACTTCAAACTATCTGGGAAAAATCCCTCACAAGTGTGCCAGCTGCTTGGCTTTTAGTTAATTCCAAATGCAGTAAAACTGACAATCAAGATTAGTCATTATAAGTCTGCATTGTGTTACTTATATGTATAAGATTTTAGGGCTGACCACTTGGTATCATATAACCTTCCTCGGGAAAACTATCTCTCTTGCTCTCAGCATTCCTTTATTACCTGTAGTTCTTTGTCAAAAGGTGAGAGCCCATGAAAATTTCCCCTTCCATGTCAGCATGCCTACTGGTGTCATCTTCATTCAGATCTTGTTTAAGCAGCCGAGTTCATGAGACTTCATGGGTGTAGCTTCTGACATTTTGAGGAGATGCAATCTCACAGCAAGCTTCCGTTTCCTCTGGCTCTTAGAATCTTCCTGTCCCTCTTCCATTATGTTCCTCAAGTTTTAAGGGCAGGAGCTGTGTTGTAGCATGCATTTTCTTTGGGTCTGGGCACTACATAGTCATTTGGAATAGTTGTGGTTTTCTGTAATGGCCTCTATCTGTTTCGAGGAGCTGTTTCTTGATGATGGGTGTGACCTATATTTGTGAGTGTAGTTAGGGATTTTTGCTGGCTTAGTAAAGTTGTGGCTTCTCCTTCAAGATCCATGATGTCAATAGTCCCAGGCTGTTAGCTAGGTTTCCAGTCACAATTCCCTTCTTGTTGAGCAAGTCTTACATTCAGTTTAAAAACTGTTGGTTACTGCCAAGGCATGCATACCATTATTGCAGTTTTAGGGATACTGTAATATGTTGATCGTTGCTGTAGTTCATAGACAATGTAGATGGGTAATACTATTAGAATATGAAGTGATTAAAATAAAACTAACATACATATCTGTCCCCAGACACAGCATGTGACCACTGACCCAGGCTGTGTCCTGCAGAAGAGCACTGGCTGCTTCAGGCTGATCTGCTAGCCAGGCTGTGGCCTTGGCTTTAGATGACTTTAGTCCACAGAAATAATGCGCTCTCTCTCTCTCTCTCTCTCTCTCTCTCTCTCTCTCTCTTCCTGGAGTGGGTGTTTTTCCATTTAATTCATCTAACAAGAAGAGTTGTTTTGTTGTGCCTGTTCCTGGAGGGAGCACCTTGTCATACTTTGCAAAGAGAAGCTATTTGTAGACTTCTGTCCTGCTTGATAGGTTTAGAAATTCCTGTTTTCTTAGAAAAGAAAGGTTTCCACTCTTCTACTCTTCAGAATCCTTGGATAGAAAGCAACCGCAGAAGCCAAATAGATAACTCATAGAGTGAAAGCAGTTCTGTTCTTCACCCGGAAAGGCAGAATTTGTTATTGATCCATCTACCCATGCCTCCCCCACACCCGGCCCCGTTTTTGTCACAGTCTAACTGGTTATTCAAAAGAAGTAGAAAAAAATAGAGAAAGTCAGCATGAGCTTTTTAGTATTTTGTTTCCCCATCTGTGCAGTGTGGATGATGTTACTTCCTACTCCATGGTGTCAAGGAGCTTTAACGCATTCACAGAAGGATGCATAGAGTAACATCTGGCAAGCTGGGCCTGCTGCTGCGCAGGTCTGTAACCTCAGCTACTGGAGAGGCTGAGGCTAAAGAGTCTCAAGCTCAGAAGCTGACTGAGTTGCAGAGTGAGTTCAATTCTAGCCCGGGCCACTTAGTGAGACCCTGTGATTCAATCCTACTTCCTGTTAGAGAGCTTGCTTAGCCAAGTTCCGTCTCCAGAACCACCCAAAGAAAAGATATTATTGTAAATTAGATGTGCTCAATTAATTTTTCTTCTCTTGCTACCTCCGCCTCTGGCTTGTTCTGTCGCTAACCCTTCTGTCTATGTGACTAAATGTCTACTTGGTTCATTATATTGCCTTTCTTGCCTGCTGCTTGTCTCCTGCCTGAATCACCATGAAATGAACTGAATAATCCTAGTCACATTTACATACTGTTAAATCTCTTATAAGATAGGAATGCTTTTTGAGAATTAATAACATTCTTCTTTCAGATAGGGGTGTGATGCAGTCACAAAGTCTCATTGACTATTCTATCCATTTAAGTGATTTTTATCAACATTATCAAGGGTTGATCTTTGTCTTTAAACTCTGATTTCATAAGAAGAATGCAAAACCTCCAGGCACATGAAACTGGCATAAAGTCTTTAACTAATTACATAAGTCAAGAGAGTCTAATAGCAAAAACGTTTTTGCAATTTTAAGTTAATAAGCCAGAATCTATGAATTAATCTAAAATAAAGGTCTAATTTCTATGAAAGCATTTCAGTTTATTTTATTACACTCGGTTTAAAAAAACCTACAAACACATCACTTCCAAGGTTTCTGCTTATATGTGAGACTGAAATATAGATAACTTGAAGTTTCAAAGTTTGAATATTATTTGTAGGAAACCTTAAAATAGAGCACAAAATTGGCTTTTGTCCTGCAGGGGGGCTTAGTTTATTTCTTCATGTTCTTTACAAAAGAGCAATATGATAAAAATTATTTTTGCATTTCTTGCAATGATCAGCTGCAAAGTGCAGGGATTACAAATTCACCAATTTAAATCCCCAAGCCCAGCTCTGCCAGGAGGCAGCCTGAATTAAACGTACGTATCATTATATAACCAATAAGAACAGGTAGGGTAAAAGTCAGCCTCTATTCAATTTCCATTCGCTACAGAGGGTTTTAGGATTTGCTTTAGAGGCAGTGGGATTTGGGGAGGTGGGAGATTATAAAATAAATCCTGCATTACCTGCTTATTCCATTCCTTTCCCACATTGTATCTTATTCCAGTCTTGAGGAAGAAATACAATTTTATTTTCTTTGATTAATTTTCTTCCTTGAAGGCTATTCAACATCTAAACACTCACTAACAGTCTTAAGAAATGGGCTGCTTGAGTCTTCAGATAATAAACCTGTCTGTGCTTACTTAGGTATATCATCAGGCAGCTTGTGATGTGCTTTTAACTTTGGCTGGGGAACACTGCACTATTTCTTCTTGGGACATTTGTAAACAAATACTAATTTTTATATGGTCTAGTTTGGAGATGTGTATGCTTCTTCAACCCCCCTCAAAAAGATTAGAAATTCTACATTTATCATTATTTTGTATTGCTCTAGAATAAGGCAAAAGAGCATATGATACTGTTAGAAAAAGTTGAATTTTCAGAATCTGTAACAATTCAATTTTTTTTGTATATTGACTTTGTATTTCAAATGTTATCCCCTTCCCTTGGTTTTCCCCTCCCAGGAACCCCCTATTCCATCCTCCCTCCTCCCCCTGCTTCTATGAGGCTGTCCCTCCACTCCCCCATTCATTCCCACCTCCCTACCCTAGATTCCCCTACACTGGGGCTTCTATAGAGCCTTCATAGGACCAAGAACCTCTCCTCCCATTGATGCCTGACAAAGCCATCCTCTGTTACATATGCAGCTGGAGCCATGTGTACTCCTTGGTTGATGGCTTAGTTCCTGGGAGCTCTGGGGGGTCTGGTTGGTTGATATTGTTATTCTTCCTATGGGGTTGCAAACCACTTCAACTCTTTCAGTCCTTTCTCTAACTCCTCTATTGGTGACCCTGCTCTCAGTCCAATGGTTGGCTGTGAGCATCTCCCTCTGCACTTGTAAGATTCTGGCAGGGCTTCTCAGGGGACAGCCATATGAGGGTCCTTTCAGAATGCACTTCTTGGCATCTACAATAGTGTCTGGGTTTGGTGACTGTATATGGGATGAATGCCCAGGTAGGAGAGTCTCTGAAAGGGCTTTCTTTCAGTCTTGCTCTACACTTGATCTCCATATTTGCTCCTGTGAGTATTTTGTTTTCCTTCTAAGAAGGACAGCAGTATCCACACTTTGGTCTTCGTTTTTCTTGAGCTTCATGTGGTCTGTGAATTGTATCTTGGGTATTCTAAACTTCTAGGCTAATGTCCACTTATCAGTGAGTGCATGCCATGTGTGTTCTTTTGTGATTAGGTTTCCTCACTAAGGATGGTATTTTCTAGTTTCATACAATTGCCTAAGAATTTCATGAATTCACTGTTTTTAATAGCTGAGTAGTACTCTATTGTGTAAATGTACCACATTTTCTGTATCCACTTCTATGTTGAAGGACATCTGGGTTCTTCACTGCTTCTGGCTCTAATAAATAAGGCTGCTATGAACATAGTGGAGCATGTGTCCTTACTACATGTTGGGGCATCTTCTGGGTATATGCCCAGGAGTGATATAGCTGGGTCCTCAGGTAGTACTATGTCAAATTTTCTGAGGAACCACAAAACTGATTTCAAGAGTGGTTGTACCAGCTTGCAATCCCACCAGCAATGGAGGAATGTTCCTCTTTCTCCATATCCTTGCCAGCATCTGCTGTCACCTGAGTTTTTGATCTTAACCATTCTGACTGGTGTGAGGTGGACTCTCAGGGTTATTTTGATTTGCATTTCCTTGATGACTAAGGATGTTGAACATTTCTTTAGGTGCTTTTTGGCCATTCGATATTCCTCAGTTGAAAATTCTTATTTTAGTGCTGAACCCCATTTTTTTAAAATTTTATTTTATTTTATTATATGTAAGTACACTGTAGCTGTCCTCAGACACTCCAGAAGAGGGAGCCAGATCTCGTTACGGATGGTTGTGAGCCACCATGTGGTTGCTGGGATTTGAACTTATCACCTTTGGAAGAGCAGTCGGGTGCTCTTACCCGCTGAGCCATCTCACCAGCCCTGAACCCCATTTTTAATAGGGTTATTTGATTCTCTTGAGTCCAACTTCTTGAGTACTTTGTATATATTGGATATTAGCCTTTTATGGGATGTAGGATTGATAAAGATCTTTTCCCAATCTGTTGGTTGCCTTTTTGTTCTATTGACAGTGTCGTTTGCCTTATAAAAGCTTTGTAATTTTATGAGGTTCCACTTGTTTATTTTTGATCTTAGAGTGTAAGCCATTGGTATTCTGTTCAGGAAAATTTCCCCTGTGCCCATGTGTTTGAATCTCTTCCTCACTCTCTCCTTTATAAGTTTCAGTGTATTTTTTTTTAATGTGGAGATCCTTGATCTACTTGGACTTGAACTTTGTACAAGGAAATAAGAATGGGTTGATTTGCATTCTTCTACATGCTGACTGCCAGTTAAACCAGCACCATTGTTAGAAATGCTATCTTTTTTCCACTGGATGGTTTTAGCTCCTTTGTCAAATATCAAGTAGCCATATGGATGTGGGTTCATTTCTGGGTCTTCAATTCTATTCCACTGATCTTCCTGCCTGTCTCTGTACCAATTCAATGCATTTTAAAAAATCACGATTGCTTTGCAGTACAGCTTGAGGTGAGGGATGGTGATTCACCGAGAAGTTCTTTTATTGTTGAGAATAGTTTTTGCTACCCTGTTTTTTTTTTTTTTTTTTTTGTTTGTTCCAAATGAATTTGCAAATTGCTCTTTCCAACTCTATGAAGAATTGATTTGGAATTTTGATGGGGATTGCATTGAATCTGTAGATTGCTTTTGACAAGATGATCATTTTTACTATATTAATCCTGCTACTCCATGAGCATGGGTGGTCTTTCTATCTTCTGATACCTTCTATTTCTTTCTTCAGAGATTTGAAGTGCTTGCCATACAGATATTTTACTTGCTTGATTAGAGTCACACCAAGGTATGTAATATCATTTGTGACTATTGTGAAGGGTGTCATTTCCCCAATTTCTTTCTCAGCCTGTTTATCATTTGAGTAGAGGATGGCTATTGATTTGTTTGAGTTAATTTTATATCGAGACGCTTTGCTGAAGTTGTTTACCAGCTTGAGGAGTTCTCTGGTGGAATTTTTGGGGCCACTTAAGTATATGATCATATCTGCAAATAGTGATATTTTGACTTCTTCCTTTCAAATTTGTATCCCTTTGACCTCCTTTTGTTATCTAATTGCTATAGCTAGAACTTTTTCAATATTTAATAGATAGGGTGAGAGTGGGCAGCCTTGTCTAGTCCCTGATTTTAGTGGGGTTGCTTTCAGCTTCTCTCCATTTACTTGATGTTGGTTACTGGTTTGCTCCTCTATTGCTTTTACTATGTTTAGGTATGAGCCTTGAATTCCTGATCTTTCAAAGACTTTTAACATGAAGGGATGCTGAATTTTGTCAAATGCTTTTTCAGTATCTAATGAAATGATCATGTGTTTGTTTTTCTTTGAGTTTGTTTATGAAGTGAATTATGTTGATGGATTTCCGTATATTGAACCATCCCTGCATCCCTGGGATGAAGCCTACTTGATCATGAAGGATGATCATTTTGATGTGTTCTTGGATTCAGTTGACAAGAATTTTATTGAGTATTTTTGCATCAATATTCATAAAAGAGATTGGTCTGAAGTTCTCTTTCTTTGTTTGACCTTTGTTTGGTTTAGGTATTAAAGTAATTGTGGCTTTATAGAAAAAATTGGGTAGTGTTCCTTCTGTTTGTATTTGGTGAAATTATTTGAAGAGTATTGGTATTAAGTCTTCTTTAAAGATCTGACAGAATTCTCCACTAAACCTATCTGGTCCTGGGCTTTTTTTTTAGTTGGGAGACTGTAAATAACTGCTTCTATTTCTTTAGGGGTTATGGGATTGTATAGATGGTTTATCTGATCCTGTTTTAACTTTGGCAACTGGTATTTGTCTAGATAATTGTCCATTTCATTCAGATTTTCCAATTTGTTGACTATAAACTTTTGTAGTAGAATTTGATATTTTTTTGAATTCCCATGGTTTCTGTTGTTATGTCTCCCTTTTCATTTCTGATTTTATTAATTTGGATACTGTCTCTGTGTCCTCTGGTTAGTCTAGCTAAGGGTTTTTCTATCATCTTGGTTTTCTCAAAGAACCAGCTCCTGGTTTGGTTGATTTTTTGGTATAGTTCTTTTTGTTTCTATTTGGTTGATTTCTGCCCTGAGTTTGATTACTTCCTGTTGTCTACTCCTCTTGGGTGTATTTGCTTCCTTTTTGTTATAGAGCTTTCAGGTGTGCTGTCAAGCTGCTAGTGTAAGCTCTCTCCAGTTTCTTTTTGGAGACACTTAGAGCTATGTGTTTTCCTCTTATCACTGCTTTCATTGTACCCCATAAGTTTTGCTATAATGTGTTTTCATTTTCATTAAATTCTAAAAAGTCTTTAATTTCTTTCTTTATTTCTTCCTTGACCAAGTTATCATTGAGTAGAGGGTTGTTCAGCATTCATATGTACGTGTGTTTTTAGTTATTTTTGTTGGAATTTAAGACCAGCCTTAGTCCATGGTGATCTGATAGAGTGCGTGGGATTATTTCAATCTTCTTGTATCTGTTGAGACCTGTTTTGTGACCAATTATATGGTCAATTTTGGAGACGGTACCATGAGGTGCTGAGAAGAAGGTATATTCTTTTGCATTAGGATAAAATGTTCTATAAATATCTGTTAGATCCATTTGTTATATAACTTCTGTTATTTTCACAGTGTCTCTGTTTAGCTTCTGTTTCCATGATTTGTCTATTGCTCAGAGTGGGGTGGGTAAGATGTGTGCTTTTATGAATGTGGGTGCCCTTGCATTTGGAGCATATATGTTCAGAATTGAGAGTTCATCTTGGTAAATTTTTCCTTTGACCAGTATGAAAGTGTCCTTCCTTATCTTTTTTGATAACTTTTGGTTGAAAGTCGATTTTATTCTACATTAGAATGGCTACTCCAGCTTTTTTCTTAGGACCATTTGCTTGGAAAATTGTTTTCTATCCTTTGACTCTGAGGTAGTGTCTCTCTTTGTCACTGAGGTGCATTTCCTGTGTGCAGAAAAATGTTGGGTCCTGTTTACTTATTCAGTCTGTTAGTCTATGTCTTTTTATTGGGGAATCAAGTCCATTGATGTTAAGATATATTAAGGAAAAGTGATTGTTACTTCCTGTTATTTTTGTTGTTATGGTATTGTTATGTTTGTGTGGCTATCTTCTTTTGGGTTTGTTGAAAGAAAATTACTTACTTGCTTTTTCTAGGGTGTAGTTTCCCTTCTCGTGTAGGTGTTTTACACTGATTATTCTTTATAGGGCTGGATTTGTGGAAAGATATTGTGTAAATTTGGTTTTGTTATGGAATATCTTGGTTTCTCCATCTATGGTAATTGAGAGTTTTGCTGGTTATAGTAGCCTGGTCTGGCATTTATGTTCTCTTAGGGTCTGTATGACATCTGCCCAGGATCTTCTGGCTTTCATTGTCTCTGGTGAGAAATCTGGTGTAATTCTGATATGTCTGCCTTTATATGTTACTTGACCTTTTTCCCTTACTGCTTTTAATATTCTTTCTTTGTTTAGTGCATTTAGTATTTTGATTATTATGTAATGAAAGGAATTTCTTCTCTGGTCCAGTCTATTTGGAGTTATGTAGTCTTCTTGAAAGTTCATGGGCATCTCTTTCTTTATGTTAGGGAAGTTTTCTTCTATAGTTTTGTTGAAGAGGTTTACTGGCCCTCTAAGTTGGAATCTTTGCTCTCTTCTATATCTATTATCGGTAGGTTTGGTCTTCTCTTGTGTCCTGGATTTCCTGGATGTTTTGGGTTAGGAGCTTTTTGCTTTTTGCATTTTCTTTGACTGTTGTGTCAATGTTTTTTTTATGCTATGTCCTGTACCTGAGAGTCTCTTTTCTATCTCTTGTATTCTGTTGGTGATGCTTGCATCTATGACTCCTGATCTCTTTCCTAGGTTTTCTAACTCAAGGGTTTTCGCCTGTTGTGATTTCTTTGTTATTTCTATTTCCATTTTTACATCTTGGATGGTTTTGTTCCTTTCCTACACCTGTTTGATCTTGTTTTCCTGTAATTCTTTAAGGGATTTTTGTGTTTCCTCTTTAAAGGCTTCTACCTTTTTACCTGTGTTCTCTTGTATTTCTTTAAGGGAGTTATTTATGTCCTTCTTACAGTCCTTTATCACCATCATGAGAAGTGATTTTAGATCCGAATCTTGCTTTTCCTGTGTGATGGTATATCCAGGACTTGCTATGGTGGTAGAATTGGCCTCTGATGATGCCAACTAACCTTGGTTTCTGTTGCTTATGTTCTTATGTTTGCCCCCCTGCTATCTGATTATCTCTAGTGCTACCTGCCCTTGCTATACCTGAATGGAGCCTGTCCTTCCTGTCATCTTGGTTGTGTCAGAACTCCTCAGGGTCCAGCTGTCTCTGTGATCTTGTGATTCTTGGATCCTGTGATCCTGAGCTTCTGGGTGTCAGAGTTCATGGTAGTCAAGCTGCCTCTGGTACTCTGAGATCCTTGTGTGACCAAGTTACTGGGATCCTGGGATCCTGGGATTCTGTGATCTTGGGCATACTAGAGCACCTGGGAGTGGAGCTTCCTCTTTGTGTTATGGGACTGGCTGAGGAGTTTGTGCCCAAGGTAAAGTGTCATAGGCAGGAAGGAGCCTGAACCACTGGTTAGGTAGGGTTCCTGTGTCCCTAGATTCTCCTTGTCCCAGTTACTCCCTGTGGTGTAGGAACAGATATTGTGCCCTCCTCACCTTGATCTTACGATCCTGGGCCTGTCAGAGTACCTGGGATTGGAGCTTCATCTGGGTGTTGTGGGACTGTTTGTGGAGTTTGCACCCAAGGTAAACCAACTCAGACCGGAATGAACCTAAGCCACTGGTCGGTCCTGGTTCCTGTCCAGAATCTATAACAATTCTGATTGATAAGTTTTCAGAACTCTGACCAGTTTACTTGTAGCAACTTGAGGCATACATCTGTTGTGGATGGGCCTGGTGCTGTTCTTGTGAACCAATTTCCTAATAAATAGAGAAGCCAATCACTGGGCAAGTAGGAGGGACTTCCTGGTTGGATGGAGAAAGAGAGGAAGCAGGAAAGTGAGGTCTTTTGGACAGGGATAGCATGAGGCCAAGATGTAGCTACAAGTGTCTCCCGGTTTCAATTGTGGATCCATCAGGATTCGCCACAGGAGGATTTAGATTTAATAGGGCTTACAAGATTAGGATTTTAGTTGCTGCGCCCAGCGATTGAGTTACTGTTGTTTCTGAACTAAGTTTGTGTTGTGTTTTCCCTCACATAGGGGCTCATCTGGGTTCAAGAGAGAAAGGTATGGCAGCAAAGTGTGGGTTTGTCTGATGTGTACCACAAAGGCTGTGGGTGGGGGTGGGGTTGAAGCATGGGGCTGGCATCGAAGCAACCTGCAGTGGGAATTTGGCAAGCTGGGTGCAGAGATTGTGGAATTCTGAGTCAGCCTCTCCATGAGATAAAATAGGTCAGCCATTGTCTTCATGGCCGAATAGGCCACCTGAGAAGAGGCACAAGCACAGAAACTTGCCAATTCTTTTTTAATATTTCGCACAACACACAGCCATAATTCTTAGGTGATAATTGATAACTGACTTTGAAATTCATTGATTAAAGGATAGTTGGTAGTGATGAATGGGTGTGGAAGCAATGGAGATTCATTCCTCTAAAGAGTAACTATTACATATGTGCAGATTGCTTGCTTCCCTCCATCCTAATTTAAAATCAAATTGCCCAAGAAAAGGAGACAAAGTGTAAGAACAGGTTAAAAAAATCATCTGTTACCTTGAGTAGATCATGTTCTGGGTATATTAATAGACTAGACAAGCTAAATGATGGTTTTATTAAAAAACATAACTTCCCCAGATGGTATCCTGGCCAAGACATAGGTGGAGTCCAGGTACAAAGGTCTATTCCGCTGTGTTTCAGTCTTGAAATTAAGTAAGAGACAGACAAGTGGCCACAATGTATGATTCAGTGTCTGTGCATGTAGCTGGAGAAGTCCCAGTGCCATGGAAGATGGGGAAGAACTGTTATGAATGGATGTGCTCTCTGTTATATGTGGGAGCCATGTGGTGCTCTAGTGTATTATTGTCAATATTCTGAGACACTCAGAGACAGACACAATGCATTCACAAGTGAAGGTTTTGTTTGTGCTTTGGAAAGTTAAGGCAAATCTAGAAATATCATAGACCTCAGAAGGCAAGATGATCTCTAAACTGAACTCATGAGCAGAGGTGAGGGCTGAGAGCCACAGATGTTCATAATAGAATCTGTGGGGAATCTGAAGGAACCCAGAGAAGAGGCAGACTTCCTACAAGTCAGTAATAAGGTTTTGAGCCTCTCTAATTTTGGTTTCAAGGGACAGGGTGACCAGCTAAATTATTTTACAAATAAACTTGACCTTAAAGACTTAAATATGTCTGCTTCTTTTAGAATAGTGTGCCCACAGAGACTCTACTCTCAGACTAAGCTACTCTCAGCTCACTCCTGGTGATATCTACCACACTAACCACTGCACTGGAGTCATCTGTGCCTTTTCTGACTTACTTTCCTGAACTGCAGGTTCTCACCCCAACTCTAGCAGCTAGAGATGGTCGATCCATGGTTTCACAGCACAGAGTGATTCTACATGTCTCTAATGTCTACACTCAGAAATACGGAAGAGTAAACCTGAAGTATACTTTAGATGACCATTTTGATGACACTGCTGGATGTTTTTTCTCTTTATCTTTGTCTCATGTATAATTTTGTGGTCATTGTGCTATTCTAAGGGTAAACATCACAAAGCATAAACCAAATAAATACATCATATGACTTCTAGCTTTTTTTTTCATACAATGCCTAATTTTCTTGCTTCTAAGCAAGCTATTTTGCTACTGAAATGCACAAAACGCATGGGACAGGGTTTAGCTATAAAGAAAATGGTGGGTTGCATAGGTAAGGCTCTGATTATAGGATCAGGAACAAATTGCAGGGTTAAAATCTCTGCTTTTCCTTTTCTTAGCCAGTTACTTTAAGGAAGTTATTTAAGCTGTCTGGTTGTCATAATCACATGTACACTGGTGTTCACAAATGTACTTTCTGTGGCTGGGAGATGGCTCAGTGGTTATACGTTTTTGCTGTCTTATTACAAGAATCTGATATCAGAACCTAACATACAAATAATAAGCTTGTCATGGTCTTGTGGATTCTGAGCCTCTGTGCTCTTCGGGGTGGAGAGAAGGTCACTGTGGCTTGTTGACTGCCAGCCTAGACAAAACAATGTAAGTTTCAGGTTTAAAGAGAGACCCTCCCTCAAAGAAATAAGCCCAAGTGATAGAGCAGGATCCATGATGTCCCTCTCTTTTCCCATCCATGCACATATAGGCATGCACACTTGCACACATATGTGTAAGCATACCAAACACACACACACACACACACACACACACACATACACACATACAGACACATACTCCCCCATACACACATACACACTTGCCAATAGTACCTATGTCACAAGCCTAAGTTAATTCATGCAAAGAATCAAGAATAGTATAGATTGCTAGTAAGTGCTCACTAGCTATTTTATTTATCTCTTAATGTTATTGAACTAAATTTAATTTACACCCCAACTGAAGGACTGGTCTCCCACCCTCTTCTCCTCCCAGTCCCTTACCCCGTGCCCCTATCCACTCCTCCTTCATTTCTCTTTAGAAAAGGAAGAGTCTCAATGGATATCAACCAGCTATGGTATATCAAGTTGCAGTAAGATTAGGCACCTCCTCTCCTATGAAGGCTAGTCAAGGCAACCCAGTAGGGGGAAGAGTCCCCAAATCAGGAAATAGAAGCAAAGATAGCTCCTGTTCCCACTGTTGGGAGTCCTACAAGAAGACCAGGTTACACAACTATAAAACACATGTGTAGGGCTTCAATCAGTCCCATACAGGTTCCCTGGTTGGTGGTTCAGTTTGTGAGCCCCTACAGGCCCAGGTTAGTTTATTCTATAGCTTTTCTTGTGGTGTCCTTGACCCTTTGGCTCTGACAATCCTTCCTCCTCCTCTTCCAAGGGATTCCCTAAGCTCCTTCTAATGTTTGGCTGTGGGTCTCTGCATCTGTTTCCATGAGTTCCTGGCTGAAGCCTCTCCGATGATAACTGGGCTAGAACCAATCTAGTGTAGCAGAAGATCATTAGGAATCACTTCATTGAATTATTTCCATTTGTGTTTGGTTGTATTGTGGGTTTCCAGGCTGTCCAGCCTCTGGCTCCTGGCACTCAGGGCAGTGTCAGGGATTGACTCCTTCTCATGGCATGGGTCTCAAAGGGGACCAGTCATTGGTTGGCCACTCTCACAATATCTGTATCACTATTACCCCAGCACATCTTGTAGGTAGGAGAAATTATAGGTTTAAGGTTTTATGGATGGGTTGGTGTTCCAATCTCTCCACTGGAAGTCTTGCCTGGTTATAGAAGATTTCTGGTTCAGGCTTCATATCTCACACTGCTACAAGTCTTAGCTAGAGGTCACCTTTATTGATTCTTGGGAATTTCCATTTTCCCAGGTTTCCATCTCACCTCTGAGATGACTCCCAATACCAGTTGACTGTTCCAGTACTCTCTCCTTCCATCCTCACTTGTTTTAGGCTAGAATTCTACCAGCTTTCAAAGAAGAGCCAATACCAATACTCTTCAAATTATTCTACTAAATAGAAACAGAAGGAAATTTATTTAATGAGGCCACAGTTACTCTGATTCCTAAACCACACAAAAACTCAACAAAGGAGAAAGAAAATTTCAGACCAATTTCCCTCATGAACCTTGATGCAAAACTACTCAATAAAACACTCACAAACAAAATCCAAGAATGATTAAGTAGACTTCATCCCAGAGACGCAGGGATGGTTCAACATACAAAAATATATCAGTATAATCAACCAGATAAACAAACTAAAAGAAAAAAACCCACATGTTTATCTCATTAAATGCTGAAAAAGCTTTTGACAAAATCCAGTATCCCTTCTTGATATAAAGTCTTGGAGAGATCAGTGATTCAAGGCACATAACTAAACATAATAAAGGCAATCAATATAGAGCAAGCCAATAGCCAACATCAAATTAAATGAAGAGAAACTTAAATCAGGAGTAGGACAAGGCTATCCACTGTCTAATATCTGTTCACTATAGTACTTGAAGTTCTAGCTAAAGCAATATGACAACTAAAGAAGATCAAGGGGATACAACTTGGAATGGAAGAAGTAAAAGTATCACTTTTCACAGATGATATGATAGTATACATAAACGACCCCAAAAATTCTACCAGGGAACTCCTGCAGCTGATAAACACCTTCAGCAAAGTGTCTAGATACAAAACAAACTTAAACAAACCAGTAACCATCCTATATACAAAAAATAAATAGGCTGAAAAAGAAATCAGTGAAACAAAATCTTTTATAAAAGTCACAAATCATATAAACTCTCTTTGGTTAACTCTAACCAAGCAAGTGAAAGACCTGTATATAAAGAACTTTAAGTATTTGAAGGAAGACATTTAAGATATCAAAGGACAGAAAGATCTCCCATGCTCATGGATCATTAGGAATAACATAGTAAAATTGTTATCTTTCTGAAAGCAATCTACAGATTTGATGTAATTACCATAAAAATCCAACACAATTCTTTACAGACTTTGAAGGAACAATATTCAGCATCATATGGAAAAACAAAAAAATGAGGATATTCAAAACAATCCTGTTCAATAAAAGAACTTCTGGAGGTATCACCATCCCTGATTCAAAACAACACTATTGGGGCTGGAGAGTTGGCCCAGTGGTTAAAAGCATGTGCTGTTATTTCAAAGGACCTGGGTGCGATTCCTAGCACCCACATGGAGGCTCCCCACCTCCTCAGGCATCAGGCATGCATGTGGTATACAGACATACATGCAGGCAAAACACTCATACACAGAAAATACTAAAATAAAATAAACTGCACTACAGAGAAATAGTAATAAAAACAACATGGTATTGACATAAAAACAGAGAGGTTGATCAATGAAATGGAATTGAACATCCAGAAATAAATCCATGCACCTATAGACACCTGATTTTTGATAAAGAATCCAGAAATATACAATGGAAAAAAGAAAGCATCATCACCAAATGTTGCTGGTCTAACTGGATGTAGGCAAGAAGAAGAAGAATGCAAATAGATTCTTATCTATCACTTTGCATAAGACTAAAATCCAAGTAGATCAGAGACCTTGACATTAAGCCAGATACATTGAACCTTATAAAAGAAAAAGTGGGAATAATCTTGAACTCATTGGCATAAGTGACAACTTCCTGAACAGAAAACCAATTGCTCAGGCACTAAGATCAACAATTAATAAATGGGACCTGATGAAACTAAAAGAGCTTCTGTAAGGTGAAGGATACCATCAGAAGGACAAACCAGCAGCTTACAGAATAGGAAAAAAATCTTTACCAATACCACATCTGACAAAGGGTTGATATCCAAGATATATAAAGAACTCAAAAAAAACTAGACATCAACAAACAAAATAATCCAATTAAAAAATGGGATGAAAACCTAAACAGGGTTTTCAACAGAGAAAGCTCTAATGGCCAAAAAGCATTTAAAGAAATGCTCAACATCCTTAGCCATTAGGGAAATGCAAATCAAAACTACCCTGAGATTCCATCTTAAATCTGTCGGAATGGTGAATATCAAAAACTCAAATGACAGCTCATTGCTAGCAAGGATTCAGAGCAAGGGGAAAACTCCTTTGCTGCTGGAAGTACAATGTACAGCCACTTTGGAAATCAATATGGCGATTTCTCAGAACATTGGGAATTGATCTATCTCAGGGCCCAGCTATACTACCCAACATTCTACCACACCACAGAGACATTTGCTCAACAATATTCATAGGAATTTTATTTGTATAAGCCAGAAACTGAAAACAACTTAGATGTTCTTTAATAGCAAAAAGAATAAAAAAAATATGTAGTACATTTGCACAATGAAAATGACATGAAATTTGCAGGCAAATGGATAGAGCAAGGCAATATCCTGAGTGAGGTAACCAAGACCCAAAAAGATACACATGGAATGTATCCACTTGTAAGTGGATATTAGCTGTAAAGTAAAGGATAACCACTTTATACTTCACAGACCAAAGAACTAGGTAACAAGGTGGGGGTGAAGGGGTACACACGAACCTCACTGAGAAGGGGAATCAGACTAAGCTTTGTTATAATACTGCTACTTATAAAATGTTGATGCTGGAAAAAATAATCGCATTATTTTATTGGTCTCATCTTATTTTGGATTTAAGTGGTATTTTTTCATTTGATAATTTATGGGAGACAAAACATTTGCTTTCTTATGGTGTTGGCTCTTTTCAAAAGCAAATTCATGTAATCGTTGTTTTTTATTTTCTGAGATAGGATCTTCTTATATAGCCCAGACAAACCTTAAACTCTGGATCTACCTCAGCTTCTAGAGTGTGAGAATTTCAGGTATGGACCACTTCTCTTGCTTGTTTATACATATTTAAATATATAAAAATCTGATAAAACTGTTAATATTGTAAGAATGTTCTGTTGAGTTTGGAGACAACACTAAAAACTAAACCAAACCAAAGAAAAACTCCAAACACGTCCAACGTTCTTAGTACAATTAGAAACATGTATGGTCTTCCCAAATTATTTTATTTTTAAGGGGATAATGCTTATTTGAAATGCAATTTCATTGTTTTAATAAGAAGTCCAAATGTGATACTGTGATAGAGTGAATAATGACTCCTCAAAGATATTCATATCTTATCACTTGGAACTTGAACATATGTATATGGCAAAGAGGATTCATTCAGTTCATCAGCTGGCTGTGAGACAGAGCAGTTAGCCTGTGTACATCAGAAAGGCCCCTGAACCTCAGACCCCTTTAGGTGAAAGACAAAAGCAGGAGAGGCAGAGTCAAGAGTGATATAGTATGAGATGCTCTTCTGTCCATTTCGCTCCCTTCCATGGACAGCAAAAGTGAGGGTAGGCTCTGGAAGCTGGACAAAGTGAGGTACTGGGTGCAACCTGTTCTTTTCTTTTCTTTTTTTTTCTTCTTTTTTTCTTGATTCTTTTTGAGTTTCATATCATGTGCCTCAGTCCCACGCATCTCCCCTTCCCTCATATCTGCCCTTTGCCCTTGCAACACTCCCTGTAGTCCCAGCACCTGAGAGGCAGATGCAAAAGATCAGGAGTCCAAGGCGATTGATCCTTAGCCACATAAAACAAACAAATGAACAAACAAACACACAATCCAAAACAACAACAAACAGGAAAAGGCACCTCTGCCTGGGTCTAGCCTTGTGTTGGTTGCCTGTTGCTGCTGTAATAAGCTGTTATAAACATTATCCTACTGTTCTGGCTGTCAGAAATCTGTCCAAGAAAATATGTGTGTCAAGTTCAGGGAGAAATCATTTCATGAAAGGACAGATGAAGAGAGCTGGGTGTGGAGAGAGATGGAGGTGCACACCCAGCACTGTCTTTTGACCTGCAAGCACTCAGAATACACACACACACACACACACACACACACACACACACACACACACACACACTGCCACCACCACCACCACCAATAACAACAATAAAGCATAGAAAGTGTCTTGTCATTGAAGCTGGAGTATGTCACAGTGTGTCCCTCAGTAATTCCCTATGTCCACACATCTGTTCATTACAATAAGTCATTGGTCTGGTTCTAGGTCTTTGGTTCCTCTGACACCATCAATATTGAATCTGCACCAGGACTTCTCCCATTTATTTTGTTGTTATTCTGTGTCATGGAGATCCTGCAGATTTGGAATAGTAGGATTGCCCCTTTAACATGCCCCAAACAATTAAAGATGATATAGATTTTGGTGTAGGCTAATTCACAGGGCTAGATCTGGGCCTGGGTGGTAGCTGGTCAGCCTGCCAACTCTTCCTTATTCTCATCACCGTGGGGAGCTAGCTCTCCAGCACTGCTTCAGCTAGGCTACCCAAAGCTTACCACTGGCAAGAGGCAGGGTCAGCTCTCCTGTTTCATGCCCTCAGGCAGAATCAACTTCCTTGTACTGCCCAGTTAAGGTTCAGAGCCCACTCTGGCAAGTGCTGCGGGCTGTGAGGGGTTGGGAAAGCGCTCCTGCTCTGCACATCCTCAGGACTGGCTCACTAGTTAGTGCCTTTGCCATCAGGACCAGCTCCACTGTACTGCCCAGGCAGGTTGCAGGGTCCTCCTGCTCTGAGCGCTACAGCCACTAAAGGGGCAGGGATAGCTCTCCTGCTCTCATGACCCCAGGGTCAGCCGTCTAGGTTACTGCCAGGGGAGGGTGGGAATTACTCCAGCATCCACGTCACCTCATGCCAGATGAGCGGCAGGGCCAGCTCTCCTGTACTCCCCCTTGGGACAGCCAGCGGCAGCTCTCCTGTGCTGCCCAGATGAGGTGTTGGGCCTGTTCAATGGAGCCTTTTCTATCCTAACATACAGTCTGAGCACAGTCCTGCTGACACTTTGATTTTAACCCATTGGGGCCCACTTTAGACACCTGACCCCTGAACAGTCAGTAGATTTATGCGGTTTAAAACCATGAAATTTCTGGTAATTTTTGATGGGAGCAGTAGGAGAATAAAAGAGTGCTTTGCCACGTCACACGGCATGGGCTAAGTTTGAAACCATAGTCTTTGTGTTCCTGTTTCTATTACTTTAGAATATTTATAGGAAGGATAAAGATGACTTGTGGAAAGGAATGCAGAAAAAAAGTTAGCAGCCAAGGTATGGATGTCAGAAATAAAATATTCTCTGCTATTTAAGTAGAAGGTTCCTTTCCATTTCAGCAGACAGAGATTACTTCATGTTTAGAGCACATGTTAGAGAATAAATAGGGTCTTGTGCCATGGATGGAGCAAATCACTGGAGAAAATCTTACCTTGGGCGGAATGGCCCTGTTTGTGGAAATTTTGAAGAGATTAAACTGATGAAGCTCCTATTTATAGAGCTATTCTGATTGTTTCTGTTTCCCCAGGCTTCTGGAGGTAAATACATATGCTATTCATTGACAGAGCTGTTTGATTTTTTTTTCTCTGTTGAAATATATGCGATTGGGCTCTGCAGCTTTTAGGTATATTAAAGGCACAAAGAGAAAAAGGGACAACGTCACAGAGGATCGGGTATATATTAGCATGAGATGAAGAAGTTTCTCTGCTAGAATGGTTTCTCTGCAGTATAATTTTGTGGAAATGGGCCCAGAATTTATGAGACAGGAAACTGTAAAGTTTAAAGGTGAAAGGAACATTGAAAGGAAATGTATCACAAGGAAGGAGCTAGAGAGAAGGACTCAATAGAACCTGGGAGAGGCAAAGCAGATGAAGAGGCCCATGAGCTAAGTAAAGGAATTAGAAAGACACACAAGCTCATTTACAACTTTATCATGGAACAAGAAATACAAGAGGGAGAATGGCCCATCAATAAATGAGGAGGGAGGAAAAAAAATCAATGGTAGTTGTAAAATGTCTGAGCTATTGAACTGCTGTTTTCAAGTCAGTCTTTATAAAGAAATAAGGGTCTGGATAATTAGGAAGTAATTAAGGTCCCACCAACTTGGAGGCACTATTGATGACAAATAAGTAAATAATTACCACTTGCATTAACAAAATGTGTGTGAGTGTAGCAGAAATGCATTGGATAATAAATTTCCCTGCTCCAGTGGTAATTATTACACCACTTGTAAAGTAGCAGGAAATGGCGGCGGGGGTGGGGGAATTCTATCTCTAACATGCTCAATTAAATAGATGTCACTTTATCCTTGGAAAAAGACTAAAGAGGATGAAATTGAGAATGTCTGGCATCATCATTTTTAGACAAGTGAGCAAAACAACAATAAATACAAAAATAACACTGAAGGAAAACAACCATCTTCGGGGTCAGCCATGTGGTCAGGAAGTGTGTAATGCAAAGCCTGGGTCCCTAATTGTCTATAGTGACCAGGAGACTGACGACATACTTTATTATTATTATTTTTTATTAGATATTTTTTTCATTTACATTTCAAGTGTTATCCCATAAGTCCCCTATACCCTCCCCCTGCCCTGCTCCCCTACCCACCCACTCCCACTACTTGGCCCTGGCATTCCCCTATACTGGGGCATATAAACATTGCTAGACCAAGGGCCTTTCTTCCCCAATTATGGCCAACTAGGCCATCTTCTAATACAAAATCAGCTCTGGGGGTTCTAATTAGTTCATATTGTTGTTCCATCTATAGGGTTGCAGACCCCTACAACTCTTGGGTGCTCTCTCTAGCTCCTATATTGGGGAGTCTGTGTTTTGCCCTATAGATGACTGTGAGCATCCACTTCTGTATTTCTGACCACATACTTTTACAAGCAGTAAATATCTGAGCGTTTTGTATCTTCAGAGCTAAACATCTTATGGAAAATTACTACCAGTCTTATTCAGACTACATAATATGGAGTTAAATATGAACTGAATATTTAGTATAAAGTGGTTGAAACTAGTCTCATATACTTTTTATTGATGAACTTAAGAATGGCTTTTTGTTTAACTGAGGCAGCACACAAGTAGTGAAGAGCAAACCTACTTGAAAATTTTACCTCAACCCCATACAATGGCCTAGGCAGAAAGAAGTGCTTTGACCTTTTGAGTGATGCTGATAATGTTAACTACCCATGGCTCTACAACAATCAAGTGAAATAGCTGCTATACAGTTCTTGGCACAAAGTAGATACTCAAAACCACAGCACATCACCATAGTAATATGGTAGATTTAAGTAAAATATGATATTTCTTGGTAGAGAATTCCAAAATCTACTATTGTTTTAATCTTAAATAAAACAGAACTTGGCATGTTGCTATTAGATAAATAGTAGCTATTAATGTATATTTATTATTTAGCTCATATGCCATGGAAAAAATGATTGTCTCATGTTGACCTCCAAATAAATTAGGATTGGCTGTAAGTCTGAACATTATTGGAGCAAATGTTCCTGAAGAAGCCAGAATTGCCTTGGAAAGGCAAAACCGGCAAATAACTGGAGATAAAATGTACCCAAGTCATTCATTAGAACTTCAGATGTTTGAAGAAGAGCAGGCAGGCTGTCCTATGCACAGAAAGCACACTAAGGAAAGAGTGGTACTTACATGGGCCTTGAAATGACTTGAGATTCATGTGGAGGGGGAAATAATAAGGAAGGCAATGGATGCTTGCTTTGAGGGTTCAAGAACAACCTGAGCCAGGAAGTGAAACAGAAATGAGTGCACCTGGTGACTGCATTTCTGAACCACTGGACATGTATCTGGTATGAGGATTGGAACAGAGCATTACAAATTGGGACCTTCGGACTATGTATAAGGGCAGAGAGTAGATGATGTGTACTTCTTAGGAGTATTAAAATGGGATACATGATTGGAGAACAAAGTAGAAAAAATTTGTCACTCTTGCCAATCACCTTTCTAAGATTGTAAAGGCCGTTGGCGAAGTGTGATATTTGACTCTCTAAAGGCATTATGAACCAGCCACAGAAGTTATGTTTTTCTTCTTTGTAAACTCCATTATTTTATGATTATCCTGAAGTTGGAGACAAGTTTTGCTCATCTAACTGAGTACTTCACACAGTGACTGGCACACTGTAATAGGCACAAACACTTGTAGGATGAACAGAAGCTGCTATAGTTAGAGACATGGAAAAAATATTTGTGTTCCAATTACATTTATTTTAGTTACACATTTTATCTGCTCCTAAAAGGCCTTAAAGTAGCTTGCATGTTGAAATAGAATACCTGCTAAGAAACAGAGGTCAATTTTCAGGAGTGAACTCCCTTCCTTTGGGCACCAAAGCCAGCAGATCATGATATTCAAGCAAGACATTTGGACTTTATTTCTGGCAGTTGTAGCATAAAATGATCCATACTATGCTTTTATTTTTTGGATAAGCAGCCTATGACATTCAACTGCACAGAAAGCATTTTCCCTGGAAACAAAGTTGAGGATGAAGTGATCACATGGGAGCTTGTAATATTTCAATTAAGTGTTCCCTTATAGGGAAGAACATTCAATTGATGTGAATGAGCATAGAATAGGTTCTAGAGAGAATTGGTACAGAGACAGCCCCGCTCCTGCTAGCCATCCAGATGGTTCAGTGAGGAGACTTGCTTTTTTTTTTTTTCTAAAGAGCTGTGCATCTGGAAAAAATAACCAGGAATTCAATTGTTTAAAAAAAAAGATATTTAGATATAGTTATAGAATGGCGTTCATATTAGATGATTTTGCTTTGAAACATGGTAAATAAGTTGGAGGGAAGCATAAAACACTCTGCAGGGCCATGACTCATAAATCTGTAACATTGCTTTTATTAATTTGGAATCTTCACGAGGAGAGATGAAGAAAATACTCCTTGAAGTGATTTCCACGTTATGCTGATTTTGTGATCATCTGTGTACTAAGAGACCACCCAATTCATCTCTGTTGTAACGAACACCAGATTTTGTCCTGGGTTTGAAATCTCTGGCTATGACATGCAACATATTTAAAAAATCTGTTTGATTGATAGTTTAATCATTGTTCCCTATTACATCAGCAGCCAAGCCTAGTATTCCAATTTTGAAGGATTGTTTTGCCTCTGTCCCTGTGTCACACAAAGTACTTGTGGCTTGCCAATGGCAGATCTGATTGCAGCTTTATAGAATTCAGACGTAGTTGAAAGTTAAAATTTTCTGTTCTGTTCTTGTGTTTATCTTTTAGACAGCACATGATTTCGATTCCTCCTGTTATAAAATAAAATCAGCTTACCAATCATCTTCTGTCCTGTGTTCTTGTCTCTTCTTTTCTTTCTTCCATATTTATATGGGTGTCACATTGTATCCTTTTGAACTGGTAATGGGACAAGCCAGTCAGCACTTGATCGTTTTGAACCCAACCAGGCAAACATACAATCAGGTTTCCTCCTGGGTGCAGTTAGAAATCCTTTCTTTTGGTTGGTGTCTTTGTCCCTGGTTTTCTATGCAGTTCAATGACCAGGCAAGTGTACATGACTTTACAGGCTGAGAGAAAATCAACTAGGCCTAAGGAACAGTAACAATGATAAGTACAATATTTAATTGAACTTGATGTTGGCATTCATCCACTGATGTTCTTTTGCTCAAGCAAAATCTTTAGAAAGGAGGAATGTGTCTTCAGGGGTCTTTCTTTATAGGTACTTCTTATATCTCCTTTTTAGACTTTTTGTTTAAAAAGTTTGTTTATTATCCACTCTTCTTCCCCCAGTCTACAGACTATCATCTATGTGGTCTCTTTTGGGGTAATTTTTAATAAGATATTGATGGAATATAATATTTTATATAAGTGGAATTGTGATGTGTGTTTTATATATTCTTGTCTGGAGTGATTTGGCTTCTTTTCATTTATTTCACTACTTTGAAAGGTATCCATGTTATTCTACACATCAGTGATTCCTTTTAAAAGAAGGCTATGATACATACATACATACATACATACATACATACATATATCTACATACATCTATACATAAACATACACACGAACACATTTAAACACACATGACACACACATACCACCACAGGCATGTCCGGTTTCTACCGTAGTCTAGGGGACCTTGGCTTCAATGTCTTCTGGATCCAAATCAAGAGTTGTGGGTGCCCTGACAAGGATTTGTATAGGCATATACTAGTATACAATATATGCAAATAGGCAAATTAGGCAAATATAAGTTGACACAATTCTTTGAGTCTTTTTCAAACATCCTTAAGGTTATTTTCCTCCTCCCTTGCTTTCCTTTTGTATTGGCCTCCCACCTTTCCTTTTTTTCAATCTATTAATATAGACAATTACATTAATTTCTCATTTTTTTCTGAATGCTAAAACACCTTAACATTTCTGCAACTAAACTTACTTAATTATAATTCATCACATCTTGTATATGCTATTGAACTTAACTTGATAAAAATTTGTGATAATGTGCTCGATTATAATTTATCACATCTTGTATATACTATTGAATTTAACTTGATAAAAATCTGTGGTAATGTTAAAATTTTTTTGTTGTGAATTTCAAGATTATGATTGATACTGATCATAACTTTGTTGAATTAATGATGATCTCATAGAATAAGTTTAAAATTATTTTCTGATTTTTCAAATTTCTTGAGGAGTTGCAGTTACTGCTTCCACAAATACTTGGTAGAATTAATCAGAGAATCCATTTGGTTCTAGAGGTTATTTTCTACAAGTTCAATTTAAAAAAAAAATAGATATGGGAGTATTCAGTATACCCACTTCTTGAGTATGCTTTTGGTAATCTGTGCCCTTCAAGGACTATATCAAGATGGTTGACATTCTGTTGAACTACCTGTTTCCTTACCAATCTTCTGCCTAATTACTCTGTTGTGGACAGAGAATGTTGAAATCTCTAAATTGTGATGGTCTGGTTTTTCTTGTAATTTCATCAGTTTTGGTTTCAATGTTTGAACTTTATATATCTATTATAATATATCAACATTATACTTAATATATTTTTATTTTTAAAAGCAAAAGATTATGATTTGTACATTATACAGTATATACATACATCAAAGTATTATGTGGTGCCCATCAAATACACATAATTTTATCATTTGAAATGTTATTTAAACCTGTCTGATATTTATATAACCTTTTAAATTCATTTTTGGCATAGTATATCCCCACACTTGTTTGTTTCTCGTGTGTCTTTATATTTAACTCTTTTTTCTTGTGTGTCTTTATATTTTAACTCTTGACAGTTGCTGCCTTTTAAATAAAGTGTTTAAATCATTCATGTTTAGTGCATTTTGTTGCTATAATTGGACTTAAGTTTATAATTTTTAACTTTTTTCTCATTTTCTACCATTTCTATATTTTTTATTCTTTCTTGTGGATGGAAAGCTTTTTATAACTCCATCTAGACTTCTTTTGTTGTCTTATTAGCTATGGCTCTTTATTGAGGTTTTCTTTTGTGATTACTCTTCGGCTTATACNCACCCACCTCCTTCCCCTTCCTCCCTCCCCCTCCACCCACCTCCTTCCCCTCCCCCTCCTCCCCTCCTCCTTCTGATATGGAGCTTCACTCTGTAGCCCATTCTGGCTTCAAACTAGCTATGTAGCTCAGGTTGGCCTCAAACTCATTGCCCCTGCTCTGTTGTAGCCTTCTAGCTGCTGGGATTGCATGCTCAGGTCTGGTGCTTACATTTGTTGAAATGTTTTCAAACTACTTGGATCTGGATGTAATAAAATTCATCAAATTTATAAAAATATGATTATTATCTTTAGACGTTTTCCTTTTCTTCACTTTTTGTTTTGTTGGCTACAACTACATGCATATTAGCCAACTCTGTAGCTCATTGGAAGTCTTCCCTCCCTTGGCCTCTCCTCTTTTATTCCTTTTCCTCATCCTTTTTGGCAGAATTGATTTTTCTGAGTTTCTTCATTTCTATTTATATGTTTTCATGTTTGCCTGCTTGCTTTGCTCCCTGTAATGTCTAGTATACTATTCATACCATTCCAGTAGTTTTCTTTTCAGACACTGTCATTTGAATTTCTAAAAGTTTAACTTTTATATTTTCCACATTTCTACTTAATGTGTTTGACCATTCTTCTTGCTTCATGAAAATATGAAATATAATAACTCTTAATGCCTACTAACTCTCCTTTCGTTATTTCTAGTCAGTTTCAATAATTTGAGTTCTCTTATGCTCAGAGTCTTATGTTCAGCCCTCGTTGCCTGGGAGCATCCATGGATTTTGAGTATTTTGATTATTTGCTTTGGGGGACCAGCACCCCAGTTTGGCCTGCCTCCTAGCCTGGCTGCTCACACACATCTTAGCTCAGGCGCCTTCTCATGGTCCTTTCTTGTCTGGATCCAGGTTGCAAAGTGATGAGGATGGCAAAGGTTATGCTCATGTGAAGGGGTTTTACTGTGCAGCCAAAGACCGTTTATATACACCCACAGATAAGAAGTGCTGTCTTTCCAGATTATAAATATTACATGCAGTCACTCAGACAACTAAGAAATTTTAGAAAATATGTATGGTTGATTAAATTTGCTTGTAACTTTTATGAACATTTTGTGCATATCTTTGCTATATGTAATTGTTATTATGCTAATATAGACACTTCAGTTCTCAAAAAGCCTACTTTCTGTGTCAGTTTTTCCAATTTCACTAAAAAAATGTTAACAATGAATAAAATTTTACCACAGAGGCATGCCAAATTTATATCACTTTCTCTAGAATTAGACACTTTTGGATCATTTATTTTACTATTGTATCACTCAACACTTCTGTCTAAATTTTGGATTTTTTTTAAAATAAAAAATAAACTTTCATAAATGGAATAATAAGAATGACCATTTTTAGATACTTCAAATGTCTTGCCAGATTCCTTTCCAAATAATTGTAATGATGTATGCAGAAGTCAAACTAGTCCCTCTAGTTTCAGCAGACAAGGGTTTTTGGGCATGTATTTGAATGTATATGTCTATGTGTATATGCATGGGAAAGGCAGAGGTTAACCTCTAGTTATATATGTATATGTATATGTGTAAATATATATATTTATATTTATATATGTATATATGTAAATATATATAAATATATATTTATGTTTATATATGTATATGTGTAAACATATATAAATATAAATTTATATATATAAATATATATATATATATATATATATATATATATATTTACACATATACATATACATGTATAACTAGAGGTTATATTATATTACTTATTTACTTTACATTCTGCTCATTACCCTCTCCCAGTCACCCCCTCCTATCTCCCCTCTCCTTCTTCTCTGAGGAGGTGGAGGTCCTCTGGGTATCCCCCCACCCTGGCACTTTAAGCCTTTCCCACTGGGGCCAGACAAGGCATCCCAGCTAGTAGAACATATCCCACCAACAGGCAACAAATTTTGGGATAGTCCACAGTTCCAGTTGTTCAGGACCTACATGAAGACCAAGCTGCACAGCTGATGGCTTTTCATCCTGCTCTATGAAACAGGGTTTCTCATAGCACCTTATGTGTGCCGATTGGGCTAGACTGGTTGGCCAGCAAGACCTAGGGAATCCTCCTGTCTCAGCCCTGGGATTACAGGCTGAACCATTTGTTACACGTGGTTTTATTTTATTATTATTATTATTATTATTATTATTATTGTATTTTTGTATTTTGTTTTTTCATACAGGTGCTAGGGACTCCAAACTCAGGGAAACAGTTTACCAACTGAACGTCTCCTCAGCCCCATTTTTTCAAAACCATAAACTTTTGTTTACTAAAGTAAAACGAGAGATAACGGTCAAGAAACTCATATTTGCTGTTGCTGAAGTTTCGGAGAAAACTCTCTTAGGTAGCTGTTTAACTGCAAAACATTTTTTTTCTTTTACTTTCAAACCAGTTTGCACCCACTTCACAGTTACCACGGAGTGAGGTCCCTTTCCTCCATCCGACTCCTACTTCAGCATTACTTTGACAAATCACGCTGCAGAATGAGCATGCTATCTTTTCCTTGATTTGGACAAGAGGCTCTTTCCATGATTAATGCCAAGAATTCTTTTGGGATCCGCTCAAGCCTGGTAGAGGCTCTTTAATTTATTATCCTATTTGTTGTATTTATTTAGGATCTATATCTTGCCTACTACTTAACGGTATTTGAGATGACTTATACATTATAAGATTAAAAAAATGGTAAGATAAAGAATTGCAAAGAATAAAGGAAGGAAAAACGTTCATGGGAACCTAAGTTAATTAGCACATCTGAGCATTGATTTTTAAATTGTAGTTTGCGGCTTTCCCACCCCCATTACTTTGTTTTGCCCCTGGGCTCTGCAGACTGTGGTGGGAGCTGAATGAGACAGTTCTAGACTGGAGGAGTTCCTGCTACTTTGACATCAACCTCGGAGGCTCTCTGGGGACGCTGGGTCTAACTTTCTCACTGAAAAACACTCATCTGTCATATTCACATTCTCCCAGGAAACGCCTCGGAGGACCCCCTTGCTTTAGAGGGTGACTCTAGGAGCCGTTGTCCGGCCGGTTGGGCAGTGCTTCACAGAGCACTGGCCTCTGTGGTGGGACAGACAAATTGCCTTTGACTTCAGCGAGGGTCCCTCACACAGTGTGGTGTGGCCGGAAGAGGAAGGCACGGCCTGTTGTGCTAAGAAGTCATTATCCCCAGACAGACCCGGAGTATGGACTGCAGATAATGGCCTCTCAGGCTCTCCAGAAATCATTACATGACTGAGGAGTAGGCAGCAACTGCTTTAAATCCCATTAGTGGGACTTGATGGGCTGTCTGGGACAGGATGCCTATACCTGAACCAGCAGCTTAGAATAACTTTTCTACATTAACCCTCTAATGCTGGGGCCGTTGCTCTAAGTGTAGTTCTGTTACTTTCCAAAGAGAGGACAGGCATGATCTCTGCCCCAGAATAAATTCTAACACTTTCTGAAGCCTACAGGCATGCTTCTGTGCAGTTGAAAAGCCTGAGAGCACAAGGTCACATAGCACATAAGTTGCAGAGTCAAGATTTGAACCCAGACTGACTCCCAAGGTAAACATTTCTTCACAGGTCGTGGCTCCAGGGTGACACCCATCCCCCGACCCTCTATGTGTTCGATGGAGAGTGCCCTGCATAGCAGTTCATAGCAGGTGACACAGTTTAAGTCTTGTGACTAAGCTTTGAAAAAAAAATATATATATATAGTTAGCCCCCTACATTTCTCTGTTTGGTCTCCATTTTCAGAATTTGTCAATATTTATGCTTTTTGCAATCCTTCCTTCTAGGTAAGTCTAGTCTTCCTATCCTTGGTTCTGTACCTAGAATTATAGAATCAAGATCGGATATTTTTCATACACTAATTGGTCAAGATGGCTTAATAAAACTGGGTAGGAGGGGGACTTTGCACGTGTCCTTTCTTTTCATCCTACTAACAAATTTTAGCTTTTCCAAGGCTCCTTTGGCTTTTCTGCTTAAGGGTTTTGGTATTGCAAAATGAGTAATTGAATTGTGGCTTGGAGTGGGTGGATAATTTTTATTTGTTTAAACTGCTACAGGTTATTAAATATGCTTGTAGACATTTCTTTTAAAAGAGAGATAGGATTTCAAGAAGGTACTTGTAATGTCTTCTAGTAATTTTAATTATGCTTTATGGAGCTATGATTAGAAACTATGCTGAATGTAGGTATCTTTGTAAAATGTTCCCTTTTTGCTATTGTTACTCTGGGTATTGAATAATTCATTGCCAAAAAAATTAAAAAGTTCTAAATTACAAAAACATGTTTTTAGTTCAGGATTTCCTCCCCTCCCCCCCACCTCTCTCCATCTCCCTTTCCTTCTCCCTCACCCTCTCAGTCTCCCACACGTACATACACTCTCACCAGACTGTCCTCAGGCAGGAAAAGCTATATTGTATAAGATTGCTTATTCAGAAGATTTTAAATAGTGCCAAATTCAATGGTTTTGCCACTTAGGTCCCACTTGCTTTATAGAAGAGTCATGAAGCAAACCAGCAGGCCAAAACAGAAATCCTACAGAAACAGTCTAGCTGTTAATGAACTCTTTCTTTTCACGTGTAACCGATGCTCAATTATATTCATTCCAGCTGTACACATTGCCATGCCAAGCTACTTACAAATGTCTTCAAATTTCATGATTTATGGTTAGCAAACCATTTAACTCTTTTTATTTACAAATCTTCTAGAGTGTTTAAACCTTAAAAGAGCTCCTTAAACTAGGCTATATATTGGCATACAAGAATATTCTGAGTATAAGGGCAACAAACTTACTTCTATCTACACAACTTAATAATTGACCTGCAAATTGTTTGTCTATTGTATGTGTGCCATGACAAATTCATCCTCCCAGAATAGATTCCCTTTGGCATTTTTCTCACTTTCAAGTGTATGTTCCTTTACCATTAGTCTGGTCATGTTAGACATTACCCAAGAGTCAAGATTATGTGTGAAGCACTTACAGTAGTAGTGATAGGTGTTCATAGAGAATTATAAGGAGGAAATATGTAGCTCTAAACGTCAGTCTATGGGCATCTTGGAAAGACTTTAAGGCACGCGTAGCATTTCAGTAGTTAACAACAGGAGAAGTAAATACCAGCATAGAGAGGGTGGTATACCTGACCGGTTGCCAGAAGCTGTGGTAAGAATATGAAGGAGGAAATGAACATATGGGATATTGAAGAAAGATTTCATACAGATTAGCAACTGCTTAGATATGGTAGAAAAGAGGATGAGTGAGGAACACTACATTTGATAGTGGAAAACAGTTGTTTTTTTTTAAATGTCTAACATGCAATGCAAATTTAACAGTTGAAGATAGTAGCTAAAAATGTTAAGAATTAGGGGTAAATGCGAGGACAAAAAATGGGATTTTCATGCATTCCTTAAGAAATTTTATATAAGGAAGGAGAGAGGAATGAGGTTTATTTGCTAGAAAGAATTGAACAGGCATGAAGACAAAAGGGGAGAGGCCAGAGAACAGAGAGAGACAGACTTAAGGGAAGAATGATGGAAAGAAG